>OY804608.1:8137818-8312643 GCA_963680895.1 Fragum sueziense
ATGCAGAAATAAGACGGTTATTGCACAAATTCTTACCTGAAGCGTGGTTAATTTGGCCGTAGTCGTTACCATTTTGCTTTCTGGTCGGTTGGGACAATAATCCGGAAAAACTACCATGAGTTATCTAATATGTCATACATTCGATGAAAGAGCTCGGTAAGGCGGGGTACATACAACAAACCTTTTGAAGATTGCCGCACAAATAAGGAAGTTATTGCACAATATCTTACCAGAATCGAGATTATTTTGTCCGTATTCGTTATCCATCCCATGATGCACAATCTCCACCGTGTAGTAGCTACATATAGAAGCTGTATACATACTGCTCCATAGCTTTTCGATTACTACGTTTTACTACATTTGTATAGTCTGTAAACATTGACCTGAACCCGATGAATATGCAATGAGTAATTGTGACACGGAATAATCAATACTCGCCAGCAATCCTCACAATCGAGCAGGGTCGATAGTTTCCATATATGCATTATGACTTTGTATTGTGCACATGATTCTCGCGCCACCATAATTATGCTGGAGAGTGATTATTTCGCATTACAATTACTCATTGAATATTCAACAGGTTCAGGTCAATATTTACGGAGTATAGTTAAAACGATCCGAGATCAATATGAGCGATAAAACTCTGGTAAGCGATAAGTAGACAGCAAGAATATGCAGGCTGATCTTGATCCATGTAGAACACCAATGCTTTCTAGTCCTCCTCTTATCAAATTTGATGAGCTCAAGCACAGAATGATGTTGCAGAATAGAATGGTGTGAAAAAGCTAAAATCGTATGTTTTATCATTTTTCCCACTCCTTGAAAGCTGTTATAGACGACAAATGCATATTAATAAATACTCGTATATGCTTTATCCACTATGTATTTTTTAAAACAGGAAATATTGATCATCAGCATTTTTCTTTTGTCTAAATGCTTTCCCAAAACCTTTTCATCTAGGGACGCAAACTCAGATCTTGTTGAGAAAGGTATAAAGACATTTTACTAATATTCAAAATGATCTACGAAAAGGTTAAGCTCAGAAAAAAATCATCCTTTAACCCATTACCACACAGTAACTCTTTTTTACTCCAAAAAAGATTTTGAAAACATTGTATAAAATGAAGAAATTGCTTGTGACAAGCAATTTCTTCTCTTTTTTTCATATTTTTTCTACACAAAAAGACCAACAAATGTGAAATTTCATTCAGTTTAAATTATCGTAAGCAACATCTATGAATTTGGAACAGTCTATAATTATGTCGTTTGGTATTGGATTAATATTGTCCCAATTTCTAAGGAATTTAAAGCTATTGGGTATTGTGATTCAATTTTTATGGTAAATGTGATTATTCAAACGTCACGTCTTTATAAATCTGATTAACGTGACGTGTTTTGACAAGATTACGTCAATTACACGCCTGTGGCTGGTGGACAAATCGATACAAATTAGTAATGGGCGATGATTTAATGGTAACGACACTGTTAATTAGTATTAAAGTTGTACTTTAAAGGACAATCTGTGTTTAATTCTTTTTTAAATGAAGCACTGGTAGACTGGTTATATTCAATGTGAAAGATGTTGTCAACGACAAAATTGATGTTGATAAAGATATAATTGAAAACAAAGCAGTACAGTAAAGCTTAAATCGTAGACATTCCATTTGTAATGAAATAAAAGTTTTTATCGTAGTCATTATGTACATGAATGTGATGTATGTTGCGGACAATATTGCTCACATCAAGACAACACAAGAACACGGTGCATAATCACGTGATACAATATTTTCAGAAAATCTTCAATAATTTTGTAATTACTGGACCGATTTGAATTCGGTTTGAAGCAGAGAAGGTGGGAAAATGCCAGGAATAAGCTGGACGTTTTGGATTCTTGAAAAATCAACTGATAAAAAAGTTATTGAAGATAAACCAAAATTTTGGTTTATCTTTAATAACTTTTTATCAGTTAATTTTTCAAAAATCAACCACGTCTATCTAATGCGTGACGTCTGTCTACCTTCTCTGCTTCAAACCGGATTCAAATCGGTCTGGTATTCACAAAACTAGACAGTCCTGTCGGCCTGGAAGCGCTCCACAGGCCTGATTATTTGTCTTGTTGAATGAAATTTCAAAGGTTCAGGCTGTGCAAATAAGCAAATGCATGACCAAGCTGAAAATTACAAGCAAGTAAGACCGTATGGTCAGTAAGATTTCTGTGAAAGTTCTGTTTTGATTAGTTAATACTAATGGTTGTAAAAGTGAAAATAAAGCCCAAAATGGCAATTTTGTCAAACAAGGGCACATAACTCATATAAAATTCAGATCAAGCTGAAAATTATGCCAATGCAAGATCTTATAGTCACCAACTTCAGTACAAGTTTTGCCTTGTTTGGTCAATATTTGTAGCTGCTAGAGTGAAAACAAAGTCAAAATAGAGTCGAAAATGGCAATTTTGTCAATTTCAAGGGTATGTAACTCATGACGTAAAATTCAGATCAAACTGAAAATTATACCAAAACAAGATCTTATGGTCAATAATATTCTGTACAAGTATTGTCTAGATTGGTCAATATTTGTACTAGCTAGAGTGAAAACAAAGTCAAAATAGAGCCGAAAAATGGCAATTTTGTCAATTTCAAGGGCATATAACTCATGATGTAAAATTCAGATCAACCTGAAAATTATACCAAGGCAAGATCTTATAGTCACCAACATTCTGTTGTAGTTTTGTCTTGTTGAATTAATATTTGTTGATTTTAGAGTAAAATTAAAGTCAAAACCAGCTATTTTTGACATTCAAGGGCAGATAACTCAGGTTATTCTAAGTCAATCCAAATTCTTTGAAGGAATCTGAGAGAGGGTCACCCAAGGATCATTCTTGTGAAGTTTGATTGAAATCCATCTGATAGTTTCTGAGAAGATCTTTACAGAAAAAGTTTACGGATGGGCGGACAGACGCATGCACGACGGACACACCGCCATGACAATAGCCCGCTGGCCTGTCGGCCAGTGGAGCTAAAAACCAGCTATTTTTGACATTCAAGGGCAGATAACTCAGGTAATTCTGATTCAATCCAAATTCTTTGAAGGAATCTGAGAGAGGGTCACCGAAGAATCATTCTTGTAAAGTTTGATTGAAATCCATCGGGTAGCTTTTGAGAAGATTTTTAAAGAAAAAGTTGACGGACGGACGGACACACGCATGGACACACGACGGACACGCTGCCATGACAATAGCCCGCTGGCCTGTCGGCCAGTGGAGCTAAAAATTGATAAAGATTGAATTTGTGTTAGATAAAGCATAGAAAATTTTGAGGCAAACGAAGAAAATACTGATTATCAGCATTTTCTTCTTTTACATCAATATTATCCAAATGGTTAACCATTATCCCTTTTGAGGTCTGCAGTTACTTTGAACTTTCTGCAGCCTGAACTTTTGCTGTTTGGGAAAGATTGATTAACTTCCATGTTAGCTCATTCGCTGCCAAATTTCCTGGAATTGTCTTATTTCCAGTGCCAAAATTTTGGAAACTTCATAAAAGGGCTTATCAATTTAACAAATCAGTAACAAATCATTGTTTGATAATATTAACATGAAACTTTCAAGAATCATTGCACATAAATTGTTTTGCGTAATAGCATATTTTTTATCAGGCAGTTTGATCAGATGACCTTGCCCTTGACCTTGAATGACATCATTATGCTATCGTTTGAATGTCACCGATTGGCGACCTTGGCAGTCTTCCTATGGGTTACTTATAAGTGACATTGGCAGCGAAAGAGTTTAACTCTTGAGCTGTTACAGCACAGCTGGGCAGAGTTCTACCCCTGCGAAAACAGTTCAAGAACTTATTGTAGTTCTAGAACTGTTATAGAATGTTCTTGAATATTAAATGGCAGTTCTGGAACTATTGTAGAAGTGTTCTAGAACTGGTCTAGAATAGTTCTAGAACTAAAATAAGTTCTTACACTGTTTTTGCAGGGCTTATATTCATGAGTTGGATTTAATGGAAAACAAAGTCTAAATGAGAATTTGACATCAATAACTTTTTTTTATTTCAAAATGAAATTACAAATCATCATTAAAAATACAAACATACATGGTAATTAAACAACACATTAAAATAATTCAGTACATTAGAGCCAAGGTTACAAAGTCACAATGACATTCAAACTGACTAATCATGTAAAGGCCTATGAGATTGATGTTGCAATCAATAACATTTTGATATGTCTTATAAAAACCAAAGTGAATGAAAACAGGTCTAGTCTAAATATTTCATTATCTACATTGTTGCTCTTTTGTAGTTTGTGCATTTAACACATAATTAATTTGTCCCTGAATAGATCAACAATGATTTGCATTGATCCATGATCTGGTGACAATTTCATTTTCATATTTGCAAGCAACAAATTCATGATAGGATATTTGTAACTAGACCTTGCACAGCATTGGTATAAGTACAGTGAATAAGAGCAATTGTTGTAGTTTTAACACTGAATATAAGCCAAATAATCAATCTGTTTTAACCCTTTCCCAAACAAGACCTGGTTTTGACATCGTTAATAGAAAAGGCTTGGGAAAACATTGAAACAAAAGAAGAAACTGCTGATAACCAGCAGTTTTTCCTTTTGTCTCTATATTTTCTGTGCTATATTTTACACAAACCCTATCTTTAATAACTTCCATTTTGTCATTTTTGGCAGTTTTTGAAGTTGGATCACCTTAAATTTTGTCGTTTGGGAAAGGGTTAAGAAAATATAATAATCTTGATTGCAATACCACGTCTTACAGGTTTATTTTGTGTCTTATTTTAAAAATAACAATGACATGATTCACTGAATTGGAATTAATTTTATCCTGAAAGTAGACTGATTTTACCTATATTGATTGATAAATAATCTGTTTTGTTATACTCTTGTTACTTCAGGTAGTTACAGGGTTTTAGAATTACACAGATGAAATATCTTTTGTCTGTCTGAAATTACATAACAGTTTACTTGATAAATACAATCCCTATTATAATGCCAGTTTACAACAATTTTAAATAGAAAATACATCTCAAAATTCAAAAAGTCTTAGTTGTACAACGGCTACAATGTGACTTACAAAAATTACATATACTCGGAGGAATAAGAAATGATGATGAAGATAATTTTCATCAGTGGGAGGTCAAAACCTTGTAACTCAAGCTTTTTTAAGCAACTGTCACATGGTTTTTACCTCCCATCCACGATATAAATTTCAGATATATGCTTCAAGCTATCTACATTACATAATCTTTTCAAATTTGAATTATATTATCATGATTTCAAATACAAATATACAAGGTAACTGAACAAGGCATTTCAAATATTACCCGGTATACAAAGAGCAATAGATCCAAGGTAAAGAAAGTAACAATCACAATGAAACTGTCTACCGGTAATTATGTACATAGGAATGATATTGCAATCAATAATACTTTTTTGTCTTAATTTTCTAGCTCAAGACCTTTCTTTGTTTTGTTTCATGATTTAATGATATATTTGTTTTACAAAATTTGTGCTCTTCACTTTGATATCATTTTTATGATCTTTAAGATTCCATTTGTTCTCTGTCTACACTGAATAATTATAGGTCTAGTCTAATCTGATATTCATTTCTCTATTTCTATATCTACATTGTTGCTCTCTTGTTGTTTATGTTTTCAACAAATTGTCCCTGTATAGATCCACAATGAATTGCGTTGATCCGTCATTGGTGACAATTTATATGTGAAAGCAACAAAGTTATTTTCATATAATTGTAACTAGACCTTACACTGTATTGTTAGTAGTACAGAGTATAAAAGCAACCAAAGTTTTAGCACTGATTTTTAGCCAATTAAGTGAGGTTAAGAGCAATATCTTAGTTTGATTGCAGTACCATGATGTCTTACATTCATACTTTTTTTTTCAAATAGCATTCACAGAATCATACAGCAAGATTTGAACTATAATTTTCTGTCAACACAAAATATCTGTCAGTCTCCCTTTCCCAAACAAGACCTGGTTTTGACGTCCCTAATAGAATAGGCTTGGGGAAACATTGAAACAAAAGAAGAAACTGCTGATAACAAGCAGTTTCTCCTATTGTCTCAATATTTTCTGTGACATTTTTTACAGAAATCCTAGCGTCAATAACATCCATTTTGTCATTTGTGGCAGTTTCTGAAGTGGATCACAATTAAATTGTCCGGTTCGGGAAAGGGTTAAAGTTATCATAGGAAAAATGTCACTTACAACATGTTATATTGAAAACTTGGTGTAATTATTTGGATATGACACATTTGTTTTAATCACTATTGCATCACTGTAATAATACTTTAACCCATTCCATTCCCAAACAGCAAAGTTCTAGGGTGGTCTAATTAAAAAGCTGTTGCAGATAACAACATAGATGTTTTGATAAAGATTAATTTTACACACAGTGTAGCATGGAATATAACTATATTGAGGCGAAAGGATGAAATGCTGATTATGAGCATTTTCCTCTTTTGCCTCAAAGCATCAACTTTTGGGAATGGGTTAAGCAATCAATTAGTACAAATAAAAGAGATTAAAACATTTTGCATGTTGGAATGAATATGCCAAAATGCTTCAAAGGGAATAATGTCCATACATATATAGATACATTTAACCCATTACCAAACAACAATATTTTAGACTGGTCTGGATTCAAAGATGTTGCAGACGACAATATTAAGTGAATAGAATTCAAAATTGGGGGGGGGGGGGGGGGAATCTTGGTAGAAAATGTTGTGGTAAATGAAGAAATTTCTTGTTCAAAGTAATTTCAACATTTACCACATTGTTTTCCCAAGCCATGTTGAGGGTGTCAAAAAAAGACCCTGAGTAGAAATGGGTTAACCAGGCCCCGGTTTCTCGAAAAAACTTAAATATGTTCTCATGCTCAAATCTGAGCACCGTGCTCAAATCGCAAGAAATCCATGTGAACTTCAATCGAATAACCTTCAACATTGGAGAGTATCCCTTTGAAGTTGAGCATGTTCTCATGAGTTTATACTTAAGTTTTTTCGAGAAACCGGGGCCAGGTGTCAATTTCCATTTCCACATAAAGCCGCTGTTACAAGCCCACAAGACAGAGCCTTTAGAAACATTGTGGTGAATGAAGGAATCGCTTGTGACAAGCAATTTTTTCATTCCCAACGATGTTTTATACCCAAAACAAGATGTGTATGTGAAACACAAATGCCCCCGAAATGGACAATGTTAAGTTTTCGGGCAGACAAACAGAAAGTAAGACGGATGGACAGACATCCAGACACAAGTAAACATTGTGGAAAATGAAGAAGTTGCTTGTCACAAGCAATTTCTTCATTTTCCGCAAAGTTTTCAAAGCCAGAATGAATCTTGAGGGGCGTCAAAAGGCATAACTGTGTGTTAATGAGGTTATTCCATACTAGATGTTGATTTCATGATGTACTTAACTATAAATGTACATGTGTTATGGTCTACAGCATTTTTTGACAATACCATAGCCGCGTGCGATTTAGGCCATAAGTGGTCTTCTGGAAGAGGTAGAGCTAGTCTGGTTCCCGCCTCTGATACACTTCGTAATATTTTTTCTACTACGTAGTGTATCAGAGGCGGGAACCAGACACTTCTAGAAGAACTCTACCTGCCTAAATCGCACATGGCTTATATTTTTTACAATTATAGAACTACTACTGGTCCAAAATTGTTCACAATATTGAGTTTGTTTGTGACATACCCAGTTGTATAATCACGGATTATTCCTGGGTACTGCTGTATATATCAAAGAATGATCAGACCAGACACATTCTATGACATCAGTAGAAATACTGGAAATGTTGCAATAAACATGATCAATCAATGATCCAGAGAAATGGGTTGGCTTTTGGACATGCTGTGTGCAATTGAAACAATTTTGCATAAAGGTCTGAAAATTTGTTGTTTTGTTACGAATATTGATGTTGAAGTCACCATGTATAAGCAAACATTTCCCTTTAAACTGCTCTAGGTTTTCAGAAAGAAAAGCTTTCAAGTTCTGACAAGAAAAAGAAGGTGATTTGTATAGGGTAGCAATAACTATTTCTCTATCTTGCACCAAAAGGCACAGAACAACCATTTCAATATCTTTTTCTGTCACAGAAAAGCATTGCAAAATTGGTATACTATCTCTCACATACACCAGAATCCCTCTATGGGGAAGGCCTGAACCATGGCTTTTTCCATCTGCTCTTATTAATTGATATCCTGGTTTTTGCAATGAATCTGCATGATCAGAACTAGTCAACCAGGTCTCCAATATGCACAAACAGTCAGCTGATTTGACATTAGGATCAGAAAAAAACTCTTTTTCATGACTTTTATAGGACTGAATGTTATGACACAAGAAAGTAAAATGGGTATTAGCTATCATATAGACCGGAGTGTAACATAACTTCAAAATTTTGGACTCTCTTAAGCGCACCATTTCTTCTTTTACTTTTGTTGCCACAGAAATCTTACTGTCATTCAAGTTTAAAATATATAGGCCATCCATGGTTCTTGAGCGACTTATGGCAACATAATGGGCATGTGGAAACACTCGTTTTCCATCCATATCAATGACAACCTTGTTAAGTGTATCACCCTGTGACTTATGGACAGTTTTTGCTGTAGATTGTCGTAGAGGAATCTGTATTCTTACAAAAGGCTTTCTTAAGTACACAAAGTTTCTTTTACAATCAAATATAGGTGTCCATGCTTGATTTATGGAATTGTTGTACAAATGCCTGTATTTGGAACGCCATGAACTTCCAACAATCTCATCACAAAATGAAACCCACACAATACTTGGTCTTGCTGTATTTGTTTGTCTGCAATCTATTTTTTGCACAACACATGATGAACCATTCACCAAACCATCATCTACATCAAGATTAAGACAAAGATCATATATCATTCCTACAGCTATTCCAACTGTCTGACTAAGTCCTGCAGTATGTGTTGGATCTTTTGGAAGTTTTGATATAAGCAGCTGTTTTACTGACTGATTATCATCCCCCATAACATGATCAAGAGCAGAGATATTGACCTTTTCAGTGTTCATAGTAAGATAACTTTTAACATTAAAATTGTTCACTTTTTCATTGGTGTTGAAGAGATGTGTTGTATTCTGAGGATAGTCTGTACTATTTGCATCTGTCAACCTTCCTTTAAGAATTTCAATGTCATCTTCTGTATGATTTCCTTCGCGTAACCTATTAAGAATTTCAGCGAATTGTTTGTCATTTTTTTGTCTCATGATTTCATCCAGTTCATGCAACACGACAGAATCTTGCCATAAATTTGTAGCTAGTGGGCCGAAATTGGTTTTTAGATTTTCAAATATCCAACCATCCATAACTGGTTTCAGTTGAAAAAGATCACCAATGAAAATCATGTGCACACCTCCAAACAATAAATTGCTGCCTTTAATTTGTTTGAGTCTCTCATTTACTAACTTTAGCATGTTGTTTCCAACCATAGAAACTTCATCAATCATAACAACAGACAGATCTTTGTATCTTGTTCTCAGAGTATTTAATGTGTCACTGGTTAATGGTTTGCAGTCATAACCTTGACTTGCTGGAATGCGAAAAGCTGAGTGTAGTGTAACACCATTTATATGAAAAGCCGCTTTACCAGTTGGTGCACAGAGTAGAATCTTACAATTTTCAGGGTTATCTCCAGGATCAGATGTCAAATATCGTTGAAGGGCTTCAAAAAGAGCACTCACAAGGACAGATTTTCCAACGCCTGCACCACCAGATAAAAAGACAAGTAATTTTTCAAGATTGAGCTTGACTGTTTGAAAGACGTGTACAAAAAATTCCCTTTGCTTTGTGTTTAAAGAATGTACAAGATCTCTGTACTTTGAGTCTGGCATTGTTTTTCTGCGTACACTGATGTCTACGGAAGCAACATTAAGGCCAACATCTGCAGCAATATCATACTGTCTTTGATTTTCTGGCCTATCTGGGTCAAAAAACATGAAACTCTCACTATCTGTTGCGCCAATATTTGCATCATCTTGCTCAGACTGCTCGTTTCCTGGGGCAACACCATCAAAATCTTCCTCATTCTGAGCTCGCTCCATTGCATTATCTAGTTCATCAGCATTTTTTTCATACTGCAACGCTTTATTTTCAATAAAACTTTTAATTGAACTATACCGTTCCAGATAAGAATTATGTCCTTGCTTTAAATCCAAATTTTCATTTCTCCAAGGAGTATATAAAAGTAATCTCTCTCTGCAGAATTGCTCTTTATCAATTTTTTTGGAAAACCTCACAAATCGTATCACTTTTTTATGCTTTCTTTCAGTAATTACTATGCCATTTTTTAATACAATTTTACCGCCAGGAATTGAACTTCTGTTTTCTGAGGGCAAGCCTGCATTATCATCATCTGTGTTTGGTAAGTCATCTTCATTGCAATATGCATTCATATTTCCAATACTTTCATCAGAAAGTGTTTCATCATTTAACAATTCATTACCATCTGGTCCAGAAACTTTTGAGGATGAGTCACTGTCATTGTATTTAATATCAAGTTGGGACACATAATCTGCCAAACACCAATTTTCAAGAGCCTTTGGTCTTTTAGAGTACCTTTTTATGACATTATCAGCTTCTATGTTTGTTGAATCAGAAGATAATTTTTCTAAGGACTCCTTAGATTTGAGTAGAAATGTTCTTTCTGAAGGAGTAGAAGTATTAATGAATACAACATCTCTAGAGGCCCTGGTCAATGGCAATTGCAGCAATAAGTAGCAAGCTTCTTGTGCACTTACTTCAACGCTATTGAGAAACTTGTTTCCAATATGTCTGACTTGTTGTCTTAGGTCCATATTTCCTTGTCTAGCTTCTTTACATGCTTCATTCATTAGTATGCTCATCCCCCTCTGAGCTTTGCTGATATACGAAACAATATACACTGCACACGCATATGGATCTAGTACAAACTGTAAGTCATGGTTTGCACCCCAGGCTTTGAGGATAGGTTTCATGTATGCATTTATTCTAGCTTCATTTACATTTCTTTGCAAAAAGACCTTTGGTCCATTTAATGAGCTCTGAATTGCCTTAATATATTCTTCCTCTGTAATATCAATCTTGGATAAGAACTCTTCATATGTAACATTTGTATCTTTAAAATTGTCCAATTCTGTCTGAATTCTCTTGAACAAGTCTTTGTACTTTTGATTATTCTGACTGTCACATAAGGGTTCTAGTATGGTTGTCTTTTTCATTGGGGCGATTGGAAATCCAAATCTGCATATTGCTTTCTGTTTCTTTCGACAAGACTTTGAATGTTTATGTACTTGAAAATCTACGAGTGGTTCATCTGGTTCCCTTCGAAAGGATACATATTGATCAATGAAAGATGCAACTTCAGCTAAGGAATTATCTTGGTACTTTAGAGCATTTTCAATCCACATCAACATGTGAATGTGTGGAGATCCTCTCTGTTGAAACTCAACACGATAAAAAAAGTCTGACACTTTTCCTAGGGGATTATGGGGACTCTTCAGCACTGTATTGATGAATTCTTGAACACGATGATCAAAATACCTAACACAAGTCACAGGATCTTTCTGTACAAGTTTTGTTTTTTCAGTCCAGGATAAGCCATCGATATCTTCTTTTGACAGTGTCTGTCCATTATTTATTTCAGAAAGCATATTAAGTAAATCATGCCATCTAGTATCTGCTGATGAAAGAGAGATAAACCATGTAGGCAATCCCAACTGTCTGATCATTGCAAAAACATCTTTTTTACGAGCTTCAAAATAAGGGGGGGGGAGTTTCTTAGACTTCTGAAAATATAATAGCCTTCATCCAATCTCACCACATTTTGGAGGTAACTTTTGTCTAACATTTGTGAAGCAGTAAATGTTCTTCCTTCAGATTTACATCTACGTAACGCGAGGTGAACTTTGTCTGAAACTTGCTTTAATTGGACTTTCTTCAGTTTAAAAAAAATGTTCGGAATATTTGATGCTACCCTGCGATCAATGTGCCTTAGCTCTAATTTGCATATGTCACTGAAGTGTAAGGGAACATGTTTTTCTAAATTTGGACATCTTCTTTGTCCACAAAATATTGTTGGAAATGAAAGATACTCTGCATCTGGATCTTGATAAAGACTAAGTGGTGTTTGACCTTCCCCTGGGGCAAATGTGTAAATGCTGTCTCTTGACAAATCTGCAGAGTCTAACATAGTGTCGCTATTTCCAATCACTTTCTCAGTCTCATCAATCTCACTAAAATGATCCGAGTCATAATTCAAGTCTTCAACATTGTCTGATGTTTCAATGGTTTCACCACCAGTATTTGATCCAAGGAACTCTTTAACAGCGTCACTACAGTCAGATGTTATTGACTGTACCCATTCATCATCAACGGTTACACCTGACTCTTTGTACAAAGAACTATGGTTGATAAGCCAGTGAAGTGCAGTCAAAACATGCAAAGGTCTTACATTTTCTGTGAAGGCACAAGTTTTGTATGACAGCTTTTTCTTGAGCTTAACTGGTATTGTACATTCACTATCTAATGGCCTGGGTAAGCTATGAATTACAGGTTGAATATCAACTGGAACATTGACAACATTTCCTTTGATAGACAACTGACCTCCTCTTGGTAATTCTCTTATCTGCATAAAGGGAATTCTCAAAGATACTAATCTCTCCTCAAGCTGGTGCAAGTCAAGTTCTTTTGGCTGTGCATGGAATGCATTCTTGTTATATACAGACATTGGTGGAACTTTGCCTTGTTTGATTTTTTCATGACAAGTTTTACATATCCATTCAATATTTTCAACAGAAAAGAAGGCAGTAGAAAAATGTTCAAGGTTTTGTGAATGTGACTTTGATTTCAATTTGTCAAATGGAACAACAGAATGTTTAAACCATGTTTGATTGCATGATGTACAAACATACACAGGACCTTTTGAAATAGTTGTCTTAAATTTTTCAATGCAGTTTTCTATTGTTGATCCATATTTCCCCAAGATCTTCTTCCTTTTTTCCTTGATACTATAATCTGAATTTGACCTTTTAGATTGAAGTCGAATCTTATTTCTTTCATTTTCTTTCAAAATATCTGAATTTGATCTGCGTTTGCCTCTCTTTTTCATCATTTCCACATCTTTGTAAAGCCTACTAGAACGACATTTTCGCATTGATTTAAGTGTGAAAGACTTTTCTTTGATTCTTCGTTCAGGATCTTGTCTAGCAGATTGCATTGCTGCTTTTGTCATTCTCCGTTCTTTTACCTGTCTTTCAGGATCTTGTCTAGCATTGCGTTTTGATATTTTTGTCATGACTCTCTCCTTCACTTGTCTTTCAGGATCTTGTCTAGCCTTATGCATTGCTTCTTTTGTCATAACTCTCTCCTTTACTTGTCTTTCAGGATCTTGTCTGGTATTACGTTTTGATATTTTTGTCATGACTCTCTCCTTCACTTGTCTTTCAGGATCTTGTCTAGCCTTACGCATTGATTCTTTTGTCATAATTTTCTCCTTTGCTCGCCTTTCTGGGTCCTTTCTAGCATTAAGCTTAGAGGCATTATTCAAATTTCGTTCCTTATCTTTTCTGGTTTGGTTCCTTCTGGCTTTTTCTTTTGATATCTTTGACAGTAAGCGATCTTTTTCTTGTTTCTCATGGTCTTGCCTTGCTTTTCTCTTTGAAATTTTAGACAACTCACAATCTGTTTGCTTTTTTTTATAATCAAGTCTCTGCTCTCTTTTATAATTCCTCATATAGTCCCTTCTTTTCTTTTTGTTGCATTCATTCACAGCCTCATCATTTTGTGTATCATGAAGTCTCTTACGTTTTTGCCTTTCATCTTGATCCTTGAAATATTTTTCCATCAAAATTGAAGTTTGTTTTTCATCTACAGAACTGGTGACTAGATTATCTCTGTACTTAAGCTCATCTGTTAGTCTTTGTTCAAATGGATAAATCTTAATTGGTAACAAATCAAATTGTTCAGTCAAATCAATATTCATACTTTGATACATTGCATACATGAATCCAACCAAGTCATCTAGAGATCCAAAGGAGGCTAGTATAGAAGTTCCCTCATCATTAGACAATCCATCTGGTCCATGTGAATGAGAATCAAACAAACAGTATTTGTTATCCTTTACAAAAATAGCCGAGCAAACAGAACCAATTATGAATAGATTGTATGTTGATGTTTGAAATGCTTGGCTTAAGGAAATGTGGAGTGGTGGCAAATGACTAACATTGGAACTCTGTGTACATACACCAGATATTACATTGCCTTTGCCTATAGTAACTCTTCTGTTCATGACTTTAACAGAATCTGGAATCTCATCAAAACTCAAATGTAAACCTCTATAAGCATTTGTCTCTTTCAGTTTTCTTATGATAATTTTGTGTAAACTATGTCCTTCAGTTAAAATTTGATCAAGAATTTGTGGTGATTCTAATTCTCCAAATTTTGTGTAAATCAAAGCACATAGGGCATTAGCTACACATTGAGAGCCCCTCGACTCCGCATCAAACATTGGGTTTCCTTGATTAAATGTTCCAAAAATGAAATTTTGAACATATCTCAATTCTGAATTGATCATACCAACAGAACTTTGGCTTATTTCTTTTGCATGTCCAGAATCAGTTTGAAGGTAACCAATTTCAGTGTTTGTTTCTTTCATTACCGAAAAAATAGAAGAATGTTCAACTCCCGAATCAATACAATATTGTTCAACTCCAGATTCAATAAAAGGTTGTTTAACTACAAAGTGGTTCATAGTTTGGGCATATTTCCTTGAAGCATTTCTAGTTCCATTTACTAAAGGCAAGGTTTTACTACTTGTACCAATAATAGTTTGGGCATCTCCAAGATTATCTTTACATTCAACTCCAAGATTATTTCCAAATTCAATTCTATGATCAAGAACTGTACTAGTACAATTTCCTAGATTATCTTCAATTTCAATTCTAAGATTATTTTCAATTCCAAGATTATTGTCATTTCCAAGATTTTCATTTCCAAGAATTCTATTTCCAAGATTTTCATTTCCAAGAGTATTTCTATATCCAAGAGTATTTTCATTTCCAAGATTTTCAGTTCCAAGAATTCTATTTCCAAGATTTTCATTTCCAAGAATATTTCTATATCCAAGATTTTTTTCAATTCCAAGATTATCAGTATTTCTATATCCAAGATTATTTCTGTATCCAAGATTATTTTCAATTCCAAGATTATCAATATAATCAGATGGCCTTACATCCGAAGCAGATGAAGGTAAAGGGTGGGATAAACCCCCATCTGATATCCCACTGATACATGTTCCAGTACCAGTGGAATGCTGCTGAGCGTTCTTCCGTGCTTTCCCAATCTTCCAGTTCTTCTTTCGGGGCATCACAACCTGAAAATAGAATTCAAACAAGATGTGTTTGTGAAAAACGAATGCCTGTTGTAGTTACAACAGTTTTAAACTAAGCCCTCAAGCTGTATTTATTGTCCAGCAAGATTAACCGGGACAACTTAATTTTCATGCGCAAAGTCCGTTAGTTGAGCGTCTAAACAAAACAATGCCGAAGTGAGGTCATTACATATGCAGATATCCCGGGTTAATGTTGCTGGACAATACAAGATTTTATAACAACACTGACTGTTTATCAATATATTGGTAAACCCACTTTATTATAATGGACGAGAATTGACCTGGCAGAGCATTCCATTCGATAAGCATGGGCTGCTCTGCCAGGTCATTTATCGTGAGGTATACACAAGATTAATTGCTATTAGAGATGTATTAACTATTTCAAAATAAGGAATTAACATGTGTGATCACCTGTATATGTTGTGGGTACTCATTGGAATTGTCTATCAATCTATTAATAAAATAAGTAACACAGCACCAATTTGGATTTAACCCATTACCACACAATCACTCTTTTTGACTCCTTACAG
Organism: Fragum sueziense; assembly: GCA_963680895.1. Taxonomy (NCBI): domain Eukaryota; kingdom Metazoa; phylum Mollusca; class Bivalvia; order Cardiida; family Cardiidae; genus Fragum; species Fragum sueziense. The sequence continues at coordinate 8,153,802 of OY804608.1, forward strand.
GATAATGGCTATGGAAAACATTGTGGAAAATGGAGAAATTGCTTGTGACAAGCAATTTCTTCATTTCCCACAATATTTTGTATACAAAAAGACCAAAAAGTGTAAAACTTCATTCAATTTAAATTGTTGTCTGCAACATCTTTGAATTTGGACAAGCTTAAAATTTTGTCGTTTGGTAATGGGTTAAAGGTACCAAGTTTCAATGGTTTTACCCTTTTTGACTGTAACTATGGGCAGTAAGTGCAACCAGTAAGGATTGTGTAACTGTACACAGGTTCTATCACTGTACACATGGCCTTCTACTGTTTTCCTACTCTTAACCCTTTCCAAATTGGCAAAAATTTAGTGTAATCCACTTCAAAAACTGCCACAAATGACAAAGTGGAAGTTATTGAAGATAGAATTTGTGTAAGATATGGCAAAGAAATTATTGAGACAAAAGCAGAAACTGCTGGTTATTAGCAGTTTCTTCTTTTGTTTCAATGTTTTCCCGAGCCTTTTCTCAGGGGTTTTCCTATGCTCTCTGTGCCTCCTGAAAACGGAGGTGTTCCCAATGCAAAAGGCTGTGTTCCCAAACAAATTTTCTTCCATTTTTCCCAATCTATATAAAATGTTAAATTTGTCATTGAAAAATGTGTGTTTTGCTTCCTTTTTCAGCCCAAAATGAGCTATTTTACGCTTTAAAAATTTCCCAATTCAGGCCAGACTCCTTTTCCCAAATATGCTAGGAAAACCACTGCTTTTCTATTAGGGACGTCAAAACCAGGTCTTGTTTGGGAAAGGGTTAATAAACTCAAGTTCCATCACCTTTAACACTTTCCAAATCAGCACAAATTCATGGGGAACCAAATTCATATCGCTTCTAATTGAAAGGAGTTGCAAATGACAAAATAGCCCTGTTTGTACCATAGTTTTCACAAATTCTATCTTAAATAACTTCCATTATGTCATTTGTGGCAGTTTTTGAAGTGGATCACCCTAAAGGTTTGCTGTTTGGGAAAGGGTTAAAGCATATGAAATATTGAGACAAGAGTGCCTGAAAGGCACTGATATCGCTCACCTGAATTCTTCGTGTATTTGATTGTGTACAATATAAATTTTGTTGTAAACAAATATATATGTCAGTATTATGTCAAATTAAATTATTGTAAACTAGAATATCACTGAAAGTGATCATACCCCCCATTGATTTTTCACATGATTTCTCCTAGTCCGATAAGCCCCGCCCTGCCACGCCCACAATTTTTGACAAATCAAAAATTCACAAACAAGTTTTGAAAAGGGTCATCCAAGGGACATTCCTTTCAAGTTTGGTAATAATTAGCCCAGTGGTTAAGGAGGAGAAGATTTTTGAATAATTACCTTACGATTTCTCGAAGTCTGATAAGCCCCGCCCTGCCATGCCCACAATTTTTGACGAATCAAAAATTGATGAGCATGTGTTGAAAACAGTCACTCAAGGGACATTTTTGCCAAGTTTGATTCTAATTGGCCTGATAATTGATTTCTAAATATTTTTCACATGATTTCTCTAAGTCCGATAAGCCCCGCCCACAATTTTTGACGAATCAAAAATTCACGAACAAGTTTTGAAAAGGGTCACCAAATAAACACATCTGCCAAGTTTGGAAAGAATTGGCCAAGTGGTTGAGGAGGAGAAGACTTTTGAAGAATTACCTAAAGATTTCTTTCAGTCTGATAAGCCCCGCCCTGCCACGCCCACAATTTTTGACAAATCAAAAATTCACGAACAAGTTTTGAAAAGGGTCACCCAATAAACATTCCTTTCAAGTTTGGTAAGAATCAGCCCAATGGTTAAGGAGAAGAAGATTTTTGAATAACTATCTTACGATTTCTCGAAGTCTGATAAGCCCCGCCCTGGCCCGCCCACAATTTTCACCGAATCAAAAATTCATGAGCATGTGTTGAAAACAGTCACTCAAGGGACATTTCTGCCAAGCTTGATTCAAATTGGCCTGATAATTGATTTTTAAAGATTTTTCACATGATTTCTCTAAGTTGGATAAGCCCCGCCCTGCCACGCCCACAATTTTTGACGAATCAAAAATTCACGAACAAGTTTTGAAAAGGGTCACTCAAGGAACATTTCTGCCAAGTTTGGAAATAATTGGCCTAGTGGTTGAGGAGGAGAAGATTTTTGAAGAATTCCCTAATGATTTCTTTAAGTCTGATAAGCCCCGCCCTGCCACGCCCACAATTTTTGACGAATCAAAAATTCATGAACAAGTTTTGAAAAGGGTCACCCAAGGAACATTTCTGCCAAGTTTGGAAAGAATTGGCCCAATGGTTGAGGAGGAGAAGATTTTTGAAGAATTTCCTAATGATTTCTTTAAGTCTGATAAGCCCCGCCCTGCCACGCCCACATTTTTTGACGAATCAAAAATTCACGAACAAGTTTTGAAAAGGGTCACCCAAGGAACATTTCTGCCAAGTTTGGAAAGAATTGGCCCAGTGGTTGAGGAGGAGAAGATGTTTAAAGAAATTGTTGACGACGCACGACGCACAACGCACAACGGACGACGGACGCCGGATAGTGACTGACCCTAAGAGCTCCCCTTGAGCTCGTTGAGCTCAGGTGAGCTAAAAAGGGAAGAAATTGAGGATTAACATGCCTTTTTACATCATTATGTAGTGAAATGTAGACATTCTATACTAGAGGAAAGAAGAAACGCAACAACTATTTTTTGTCATTTCTCTTTATTCTTTTATGTTATTGAGTCAAACTTGTTACTGATTAAAACAGGGTACTGTATCTTGATATTGATATTTGTGTTTACGTTAGAACCGGTCTTTCCTGTGAGATAACGCCAAAAAAGATGTTTACACGTTTAGCATGTGCAAGCTTTTAAATACCCAAACTTTACATAAAACTCTTTTGATTTGTGTAGATGCACGTCGACTCGACAAAAGGCAATGATTTACGTTTGGATTTAATCCCCCATATCATTTTGCGACTTATCCAAAGACGTCGTCCGGTAGAAATTGTGATGTTAAAGAATGAAGCATCTCAACCCCCAATTACTACTGACTTTGGTGTACATCGGTTGACAAAATATTGCTTGAGATAACGTCTTAAAACGAGCAGAACAACTGAAGATCGCCCAAAAAGCAGTGGTGAACGTCTTACGTCACGACGTCAGGACCATAACGATCGTTTATTTTACCTACAGAAACAAATTCTCTAATCGAAAAAAACTGTTGATGCTATTCATGGACAGTACAACAAACAAATTTCAGCCAGGAATCGTTGACGTCAAATTGGATTGCGTGCAAGAACGCATTTAACGTTGACACCAGACCCTTCTCATTTAAACGCATATTAATGGCACATGCAACCTGTGACCTTGATGAAATTTTGGCACTAGGAAGTCAAATGATGAAGTTCAACTATGCATTGAAAAAAGTACTCCAATGTAGGTGATTTTGAGAAAGTCAAAAACAAAAGGTTTGATCAAATTTATTTTTTGTTGCGTTTCTTTTTTCCTTTAGTATACTTTATTGTTAAATTTGAAATACGATAGAGACCATCTCCAGTACAAAAATTGATTTCTGAACAAAGTTACTTTATTAATTAATCATTTTAACCCCTTAATTATCAACAAACTATAAAGGTTAGCTTAATTTTAGAGATGATACAATCAAACCAATATTACCAAGAGTAAATGTGGAAGAAAAGAAATATTGAAGCAAAGAAAATGCTGGTTATCAGAGTTTCTTCTTTTGTCCCATTTTTTCTGAGTCTTTTCTATTGGAGAACTCAAAATTAGAAGAGGATTTAAAAGATAGATACAAAGATCAAGATGTAATTGTCAGAACTTGGGGCCAGGTGACACCTGCAGGAGTTCTATTATGTAATACCACTCTCCCCCATTACTAGTTGTGTATTGGAAGCCCTCCCAGTTAGACAGGAGGTTTACATCAAAGAACCTATAACTGGGGTACCAGTTCTCAGTAACCCTTACCCTTATTTCTTTTGGCAAATTGTTTGACTAAACATTAACAGACCCTCTAGCAACAGTGTACATACAGATTTTCATCTTATTTTTTAACCTGTTTATTAAAACAAAAACTTTGACCCTTTCCCAACTATGAGATTTTAGGGTGATCTACCTAAAAACCACAGCAGAAAAACAGAAGTTATGTAGAATGCATTTTTCCCATCATTGTCAACAAAATATTGAGGCAAACAGAGAAAAAATTAATGCCTTTTATCAGCATTCCAGGTTTTGTTTGAAAAAGGTTTTAACCCTTTCCCAAACGGCAAAATTTTAGGGTGGTCAAATTCAAAAACTGCCACAAATGACAAAATGTAAGGTATTAAAGATAGAATTTGTGTAAAATATGGCATAGAAAATATTGAGACAAAAGGAGAAACTGCTGGTTATCAGCAGTTTCTTCTTTTGTTTCAATGTTTTCCCAAGCCTTTTCTATTAGGGGGCGTCAAAACCAGGTCTTGTTTGGGAAAGGGTTAAGGGTTGTGTTTCCTTTGATTATTAAGGGTGATCCAATTGCAAAAGACAAAATTGATATAATATGGAAGTTGAACCATTCCGGTAACATCCCAATTAGTCTACTCCCATTCCTTCAACTGTTTTTCAAGTGCATTGAGTCCCATTTTGTTTACTGTGCCAACTGGTCTACTTTCATTTCAAATCATCAATAAACAACCTTATTTTTGTTTAAAGAAAAGAATTTAACCCTTTCCCAAACAAGACCAGGTTTTGACATCTCTTATAGAACAAGCTTGGGAAACATTGAGACAAAAGAGGAAACTGCTGATAACCAGCAGTTTCTCCTTTTTTCCCAATGTTTTCTGTGCTATATTATTTACAATTTTAACCTTGAGTTACTTTCATTTTGTCATCTTCAGCAGCTTTTAAATTCGACCTCTTGAAAATTGTGTTGTTTGGGAAAGGGTTAAGTCAATAAAATTACAAATGAAATTAAATTGCAAACATTTTAATAAAACTCATATAATATCATACTGATTTACAAAGTACAGAAAAGTAGACGAAATGGGAGTGACGTCCAAAATAGTAGACAAATTGGGAGTAGACGAATTATGAGTAGACGAAATGGGATTAAACTTGCACTTGATAGAATGGAAAATATTGAAGCAAAAGGATAGAATGTTGGTTTTTTAGCATTTTCTCCTTTAGCCTCAAAGTTTTCCAAAACCCTTGCCAGAGACATCAAAAAGCGGTCTTGTTTTGGAGAGGGCTAATTGATATTTGTGTCTATTTTATCTCTAGTATTATTAATTATTATCTCCAAAATCTTTCCCACTAACCCTTTCCCAAACAAGACTCAGGTTTTGATGTCCCCAATAGAAATGGCTTGAGAAAACATCGATACACAAGGGGAAAATGCTAATAATCAGCATTTTCCCCTTTTGCTTCAAATAATCAGCATTTTCTTCTTTTGCCCCAATATTTCTTTTATTTATAATAAACACAAATCATGAGTTATCACCCATTTTGTCATCTGTAGCAAAATTAGACCAGTCCAAATTTTTGCCATCTGGGAAAGGGTTAACAAATCTGAACTGTTCAATTTTATAAAGCTGCTGAAGACAACTCAAAGAATGTTTCCCAGGGGTCTTGCTACCAATTTTTGTTTGGGGCCAGGGGCCAGTGAAATTGGGAAAAATAGTGACGTTTTTTACCAAAATTTGGAAACTAAAACAAGTTTGTATTCATACTGTCACTCAGTTTCAGCTGCAAATTAGACTGTAGTGGTGTAAAATGCATTTGTACATACTCTTGTTTAAGAATCTACTCTAAAACTGTCTTCAAAATGTTTGTAAATGAATATGAGGGCTTAACATGGGGCATTCTGGGTCCTCATTGGGAATTTTCACCAGAGAATTGGAAAAAAAAGATACTTTTTGCTATTGGGAATGGGGCCGCATAACGGCCCCAAATCTTGGCAAACGAGACCCCTGTTTCCACCGGTATGATTTATACAAATTAACTTGGTAAAGAAATCTGCAGAATTTGCTCTTTGTTTGTAATTCACTTTAAAGTGACATTTCAGAATTATTTTTACATAAATTCTACTTTTATTCTATCTTAAAGAGCATGTTTTCTTATGAAAATTCTGAAAATTTCAAGCCAAAATATTGAACCATTTACGAGAAATATTTTTTTTTGTGCTAAAATAAAACAAATTGTTGTGGACAACAGTTCAGATTTATATAGAATTTGGCATTTCGGTCTTAACTTTGAAGGTGTATTTTTCGCTTATAAATAACAACTTCAAAAAACTGATAGCATTTCTATGCATTAGAATAAACAATCTTTGCATCAAGACATACTTTTGAAAAATGAAATAAATGTGAAATGTCACTTTAAAGAGGCAAATTAACCCATTATCAGACAGCAAAATTTTGGACAATTCCAATTTGAAAGGTGATGCAGACGACAATTTCAAGATGATGAAAATTCAAAAATCTTATCATTTTGGGTAAGAAAACATTGTGGAAAATGAAGAAATTGCTTGTCACAAGCAATTTCTTCATTTTCTACAATGTTTTCCCAAAAGGCATCACAGTGCAGTAATGGGTTAAGTTAACATCTTTTAAAATGAAAATATCCTTCTCAATGCATAACCCTTTACCAATCAAGACCTGGTTCTGCCGTCCCTAATAGAAAAGGCTTGGGAAAACATTGAAATAAAAGAAGAAACTGCTGATAACCAACAGTTTCTCATTTTGTCTCAATACTTTCTGTGCCATATTTTACACAAATCCTTTAATAACATCCCTTTTGCTGTCTGCAGCAACTTTGGAAGAACTTAGAAGTTTGCTGTTTGAGAAACTAAAGGGTTAAATCACACCTATCAAAACATGTCAGGCCTGACACATGTCTGTCAAATCATCAATAAACTATAATAAAATATCATGTTGAAATGTTAAGTGTGGAAAAGTAAACGAAATGTGGATAATTTCCAACATTGGGAGAAGACCAAACGGCATTCAACCAATCATATTTCAGAGGCCGATCAAGGATTTCTACAAGGGGGCTTCGAATATACAACAAGAGCTGTCCGAAGACAGCGGGCTCAACTTTCTAAGTTGCTTAGTATAAAGGGGGCATAACTCCAAATAGAGTGGTCCCAGGGTCATGGGCCCTGATAGTAAGGTAGAGGGTGTGATGGTGAATAAGTATTCCAAGTTTGGGTTGAATCCCTTTGATAGTATGGAAGTTATTGATGTTTGAAAAAACTTTAACCTTTGTTGCAATGCCGACGCCAACGCCGACGCCCAGATGACAGTATAAGCTCTCATTTTCTTTGAAAAGTCGAGCTAAAAATTGGGATTCATTTTCCTAGTACTACACAATTTTGACTAAATTTCTGCAGGTAAGAGAGGGGGGTCATTTTATACCCCACACCACTGCATTCCCCCCTCTGGATTTACCCATGTGGACACAGGTTGTTTACTAAGATTTCAACCATATTGATGACTGGGGAGAAAAGCTTTGGGTGCAATGCTGCCAAGAATTAATAATTCGAGCAAGGCAACAAAGCTTTTATACTTTTCTAAAATCCAAGAATTTGCAAATGCCTTTTTAATCCTTTCCCAAACAACTTGATTTAACAGTAGTTCAAATTGAAAGGTGTTGCAGACAACAAATAATTTCAACATAACTCAAAACGAAAACATACTTTCCCTTAAATAGGAATCCTTTGCAGAAAATAACAAATGCTGATGATACAAATGCTGATTATCATCAGCATTTTTACAGCATTTTCATATTATCCAGAAAAGATTTCTAAACTTATCATTTTGGTGGTTGACACCATGTTTTGTTTGGGAAAGCATGAAATCAGAGAATTTAATTTCCCTGACCAATGTTTTCAAATCATGGTTTAAACCATTTCAGTTGCTGTTTCAAAAGACTTTGCATTCACTTGTTTAACTCTTTACAGGCCTCCTAGAAGACCAAAAAAATAAATAAAGGATTTTCTAAAGGTTCCAATGTGTGAAAATAAAGGCCTTTTAGTATAAAATGCAACAAAATAAAGAGTAAATAAATGCCATTTTTGTTGGAAAAACACTATCATAACCAAACTCATTTTTAAGCACCCCTCTAATAAGGGTGGTTTGGGGTCTCCCCCAAGAAAATTTTGAAAAATTAAGTAAAGATTTGGTGGCATCTGATGATATCTGCATTGTAAGACAACACATAAAAGAGGGCAAATGCAGAACAAACTCCATTACTTGCTCAAAGTTTGGACAGCAACCAGTCAGAGCAAATATAAACGTTTTGGGAAAAAGTAAAGGTTTTAAAGGTTTGCTCTGAAATTAAAGGGGTTTTAAGGGTTCCACTAGGAGGCCTGCCTTTACCAAACAAGACCTGGGCCCCGTATTACTAAACATCTTACGATCAAGTTTTTGTGTAAACTGTGTAACAAGACATCTGATTGCACGAGAAATCTGACTGTAAATTGTAATAATTATGAGTAAAAATACTTTGGGAAAAGAAGAAATTGCTCAAGATGAGCAATTTCTTCTTTTTCCATAATGTTTTCACTCACAATTATATGCTTTCAAAGTTTACCAATTCTCCTATAATTTGCCACTACAGCTTCCAAATATTCTGCGGAGAACCCTGAAAGACTTAGGAAAACATTGAGTTAAAAGAAGAAACTGCTGATAACAAGTCATTTCTCCTTTTGTCTCAATATTTTCAATGGCATATTGTACACAAATTCTATCTTGAATAACTTCCATTTTGTCATTTGTGGCAGTTTTTGAAATGGGTCCCCCTAAAAAATTTGCTGTTTGGAAAAGGCTTAACCCTTTCTCAAATGACAAATCTTTCCAGAGTGGTTCAATGTAGAGGGAAAAACTAATGATACAGACAAGGTATGTGCAAAATTTATTAAAAATCATGTGAATAATTTAGCACAAAAGTATATTGAGGCAAAAGGAGAAATGATGGTTATGAGCATTTCCTTCTTTTACCTCAATGTTACCAAAGGCTTTTCAATTTGAAAAAGGGTTAAACAAATTAGAGTAAAATGAAACAAAAATAGGCATGCAACAGTGTAAAAAGAGAAGGTCAACTTACAGCTGCTGTCCAAGCATCCAGGAATATTATGACCCTCCCACTACTTTACACTACCAGATAAACCCTTTGGGGGAAGGAAACCCTTAGCACAACTTACTGTATATGCTTAACCCATTTTATACATTACTTTTTTGCTTGTTACTTTTCCCACATCTTGTGTGGAGCTAAAAATGTAGTTAGATCAATAAATGAAATGAATGTTAATTTTATGTATGATTGATTCACTGTACCTGTTTTCCACATTGTAAAATATTGTCCTGTTTGAGAGAAAATAAAGCAGAAAAACGACATTTTTTACCTTATTCAAGGGCATGTAACTCTAAATATGAGATTTATATCTAAGTGAGGATTACACTCATGCAAGAGATTATGCTCACAAACATGCTTGATACATTTTTGTCTTTGTTGGTCAATTTTTGTGGGTTTAGGAGTGAAAACATAGTTGAAAACAGCAATTTTTAGAATTCAAGGGCACATAACTCCCAATATGAGATTTCCATCATGCTGAAAATTGCATTGATGCAAGATCTCATGCTCAAGAAGATTCTGTCCAAGTTTGGTCCTACTTGGTCTATATTTGTAGTTGTTGGAGTGAAAAGACTGCATTTTTTGACATTCAAGGGCAGATAACTCAGGACTTTCTGGTTCAATCACAATTCTTTGAAGGAATCTGATAGAGGGTCACCCAAGGATGTTTCCTGTGAAATTTGGTAGAAATGCATCCAGTGGTTTCTGAGGAGAAGATTGTCAAAGAAAAAGTTTACGGACGGACGGACGCACGGACGCACGGACGCACGCACGACGGACACACCGCCATGACAATAGCTCGCTGGCCTGTCGGCCAGTGGAGCTAACTATTGAAGATTTTCTGAAATTGTTTTATCACGCGATTATACACCGTGTAGAAAATGCTGGTCGCCGGTACAGTTTTGCATTCATGGATAAACCAAACTCGTCTCATGATTGATATATATCATGTCCACGTTTTGGTCCGCAAATAAGCGATTAAAGAAAAGAGTATGACGATATTTTATCTGAATTCCATACCAGAAATGGGTCACGGGATAAATGACGTCATTGTGGTATTGTAAAATTCTATTCTATTCTATGCTACTGTAAGCGTTTAGAACAAAATGAGCATACTATGTTATTAGATTATAAATTGTACTCAGTTTCGTTTGAGTCAAGCCTGGTAAACCATTTTACAATAGGAAAGAAATATGACTGACAAAAATGATGAAAATTAATTGCCTTAGTTCTGTTATAGATTTCAGAAAATCTTTTTCATATTGGGTCTCCAAAACAATCAATTCTTTCATGGTGATATACTCCATAAATATTGACCTGAACCTGTTGAATATGTAATGAGTAACTGTAATGCGTAATGATCACTCTTCGACGTATATTGACACGAGGAGCACGTGCAGAATACAAAGTTCCAATGCTTATGGAAACTATTGACTCTGCTCGACAGTGAGTAGTGCTGGCGAGTATTGATTATTTCGCATCACAGTTACTCATTACATATTCAACACGTTCAGGTCAATATTTACGGAGTATACGTGGAGATGGGAGCGTAATTATTGACATGAATTTTTAAACTACCCGGAAAACGCGTCATTGCTGAAAATAGCCTATACATAGGCTAAAAATAGCTTATTGGAAATTGGATCTCTTTCTCCATTAATTTTGTTATGATTTGTGTCGTTGAAAGGAAAAAAAAACATTTGTAAAGGTGAGTCTTTCTTTGAATTATAGAAATTGTAATATTCCTAATAGAATTAAGTTGAAGATCTAATGAAGATTGTAGGCCCTGTTTTTGTTGAGGATCGTAGGTCTACGAGCAGGCTACAATCAGTCTTACGATAAATGATCAAATAGTTTCCAATGTTGTACAATATTCTGTGTCAGATTCAGTATTACTTTAATGGAGTTAACGTTGCATTCGACAAATTGCATGTTTAGCTGTAATCCGAGTTTTCTCTGATGAAGTTCGCTCTTTGATATGTTGATGTCGCTCGTTCAAATGAGCGACATCAACATATCAAAGAGCAAATTTCATCAGAGAAAACTCGGGTTATTTTAGCTGTTACAATGGTTGTTGCACATAACCATCATGTCTCCTGACAAATTCGACCAAAGTACAAACGCAGAATGTGTTAAAAGTCTTCAGTTGCTCGTTCAAAATAGACTAACGTAAGGTACTTTTGGACCACAAAGGACGTTTGTGAAAACAGCAAGAATGGAGGTTACTATTAATTGCTTATTGACGGAATGGTTTATGTCTTTATAAACATCGATTTTGTCGTCAAAAACAGCTTTCAAATTGGAACTGTCTATATTTTTGTCGGTTTAGAAATTAAGGGTTAAAGCAGTTAGCAAATGGATTGAACATATTTAGTACAGTATTGGATTTTTAATAGTACGATCAACCATTGAATTCCATTATTAGGTCAAATAAAATATGTGTGGTTCAAGTTACCCGACCGTACATTTTATTTGATTTTTTCATTAAAGAAAATTTCTAAAAAGAACAACGCCATTAACTACTAAGCCAAAAGAAAACAAGAGATGTCTCATTTGATTAAGCCAAGCACGACTATCAAGTGCTGGATTGTGAAAAAAATCTAGGTACGAAAAGGACAAACATTCCATTAAATTAAATGCCATAATAACGAATCTTTACTAAAAGGCTAATATTATGGTCACAGAAGCATGTTCAAAGTTTGAAAGCAAAATCTGTCACAGAAAAGAGTTATAACATATGGAAGTTGCACGTAAAAACTTAACCAAGAATTTCTAGGTCCGAAAATGGTAAGTTACATTCCATTAAATTAAATGCCAGAGTAACGAATCTTTACATAGAAGCTGATATTATGGTCTCAAAAGCATGTGCTTAATTTGAAAGCAAAGGCTATTACGTAAAAAAGTTATCCAAGTTGCACGTAAAAACTTAACCAAGAATTTTTATATGCAAAAGGCTAAAAATTCCGCTAAATCACATGTTAGAGTAATGCGTCTTTGCCAAGAGGCTGGTACCATGGTCACGAAGACATGTACAAGTGCAAAGTTCCAAAGCAATAGCAACAGTAGAAACAGAGGTGTGTGAAACATTACGCTTACACCAACGTCGACGCCCGGTTGACTTGAATACCCCACCCCCCCCCCCCCCCCCCACACACCCCATTGTAAGAAATAGTCGCGCTAAAAAGGAGCCGACCGACGGACCTTATTGTTTCCACGTGTAACCTGAACCACATATATTTGAACTTAAACATATTAGCCTATGACCAAATTTATGTGGTCTTAAATGGTTTAATTTTCTCTTAAAATGTTCACATCTATTTTAATTTCAGTGAACCAAAGACCGCTGGTTTCTCTCAATGGACCCATTATCTGAATTTCAAAGACTATAATTAAATGGAGTTACACAAACGTATGAAGGAAGAAAGTATTTCTTTGTTGGTTTCAATAGTGGCCAGTCATGATGCATTATCTAAAGTGAAATCATTTGAAGAAGATCTTAGGAAATTGGAACAATATTTGAATTTTGAATACAAAATACGTGACACAGGATCCAACGATGAGAGTCAAGCAGGGTGCGACTGCTGGTATGAGAATGAATATTTTGAATACGTTGATTGCAACGAACCAGCAAATATTCGTAATCAACAGTTTAATAAGATTATTGATAGAATTATGAATGGCAAATGTGAACACGTAAAAGATGATGGACCTACAATTGGAGAACGTTCAAATGATGGTGGTCAGATTACAAATTATGCAAATATCGCTTCTTTTCTTCGAAATCCTCGTAACTGCAGCTTGAAACAATCTGCAGTTAAGAGGTGTTCGAATAAAATCGACGATTTAACCAATGTTTCCACATGTCGAGATAGAATCAGAACTTTCATAAGTTACTTGCACGCGGCTGCAGCTGTTGGCAATGCCGAGTTAGTCGAATACCTGTGTAGAAAATATCCGGATTATAGGACTGTCCGAACATCTAGTGGACTTGTGGCATTTCATCTGGTGGTATTGAAACAACATGTTCATACAATGAAGAGCCTTCATATTGAGAACGTTTCAGTTGAAAAGGGGAGACTTGGATTCTCTTTCCGAAAGACGAGACCACAACCTTTAAGTCATTATTTCAATTTGAATGAATACCCAAGTCAACACGAAAGCGGCCTCCGTTTGCCGGTCAAGATTTATTCAAGATCGGGTGTAAGCAACAAAGTGACAGAAGTCGAGTTAGGAGCGTATAATATTAAGTCCCCCATGATTGCCTTGTTGAAATGCATCGACTATCCAAGATCAGATCTTTTACTGGAGTGTACAAACTATTTGGAGGACAGACAGAAAAGTGATATCATGATTCATTTATTGATAAAAGGTCACGAAGACGGTGCCATCGAAGTACTGAAAACAACACCAAAGGAGCATATTTCTCTCGCTGTGAAAGTTGGGTGCATACTCACTGATTCTGATAGATTCTTAGATGGCATTATTCGCGCTGGTGCGAATATGTTGATGTCAGACCTGGATTATTCCCTCCAAGATCTAGCCGAGGCCGTTTGGAGTTTCAAATGCTTCGAACTATTACGAAAGAAAATTGGTAAAAGAAAAATGAGCTACAAATGCAAAGCAGATGTACGCAAGCAACCATTATCCGTGTTATTCTGTTATGGTGCTTTGACAATCCCGTATTTAGGACGAGATTTCGTCTTGGGTTTCATAGACAAAAAACAGAAAAAAGGTTTTAATGTAAACAGGAGAGATGCCGAATGGCTAACACCGTTGCAGTATGTTCTGATAAAGTCACAGAAGTATATCATACAATCATCCGTCAAATGTGACTTTGCTAGTAGATTGATAGAACTTGGCGCTAACGTTGAAGTTCTCGATGATGAATACAAAAGCATACTTTCTCATTTTGTTAGATTCCCTCGTTCGAGAGGCGTCGGTTTCGAAACTATTTCAATCATTTATCTTCTACTATATTACAATTCGACTCCTAGATGCAGCGACAGTGATAACATGTTATATTATTGTCATAAGTTTGATTGTACACTTTATGACTCTTTGATGGCCCGCTTCATTTTTCCATTGGACGATTCAGACATGGGAAACTCAGATCATCATGAAATCTTGAACAAAACTTATCAGAAGTCACTATTTGCTGTTATGTTCGAGCTTGGATTTGGTCTTCGAAGTTCTGATAAGCATATTAACGATGCGATAGAACTGTTGTGGCCAGTATTTTACGAGCGTGCCTATACCCAGCCAAGGTCACTGCAGTCGCTTTGCAGGATAACATTTCGGTGCTCAAATCCCGGGATAAAACTGTTTAAGATGCTTGAACATTACACACTGCCAAGCTCAATTAAGAATTATCTGTTGGCTACAGACTTGCTATCGTCTGAACTATTTCAAGTAAATACAGTCGACACTCGATATCTCGACATCGGATAAGTCTAAATTCCGCTTAAGTCGAAGTGAAAGTCATATCTCATCCTCAACATGTGGATATAAAAATGAATTCCGAAACAAATAAAGCCATTGAAATTTAGTAGTAAAAGGATAGAAATTGCTCGTTTCGAGCTTCTTTCCTTTTCCTACTATATTTCAATCATGAACACATATGATACCCTTCAAAAATGGTTAAATATCGTTTTCATCGAAATTAATCAAAATTGGATCAGTCGAATTCGGTCGACTGTACAACTTGGCACTGAGACAGGGATATATGTAAAAGGCACATTGTTTCACTTTTGGGGTTTTGTTTCTCAAACTGCTAGATATCATTCGATGTTTATCCAACTTTATGTTGTGGATATTCATTGGAATTGTTTTATCGAGACGATCGCAATGAGTATTCACATCATAGGGTTTTGATATAAAATAAAGGATTTAGAATTTTTGAGACTTCCTCTTTTTGTTGCTCTGTTGAAAATAGACTAACTGTAGCAGTTCCGATATTCAAATCATGGTATAAAATTCCTCGAGTCCTTTCTAAAATGACTATGACGTAAGATTTGTCGAATTTGAAAGTTGTTTTTGGTTTTAGTTTAGCGAGAACCATGTTTACAGTGCTTTCGGCACTTTTATTCATTAATTTTACCGAAAGTGCACTATATAGACATAAGGGGATAAAGACATTCTGTTTTTATATTGTTATTTTAACCCATTACCACACAGTGACGCCTTTTGACTCCCCCTCAAGAAAAGGCTTGGGAAAACATTGTGGAAAATGAAGAAATTGCTTGTGACAAGCAATTTCTTCATTTCCCACAATATTTTCCACACAAAAAGACCAAAAAATGTAAATGTTCATTCGGGTTTAATTGTCGTCTGCAACATCTTTGAATTTGGAACAGTCCAATTTTTTTTCGTCTGGTAATGGGTTAAAAAATGTTGTAGGAGCTCATTTGGGCCGATGGGTGAGAAGATACCATTGAGTGCCCACACAATATGAATTTTAAATAATCTAACTATTAAAGTGACATTTCACAATTATTTTTACATAAATTTTACTTTTATTCAATCTGAAAGAGCATGTTTTCTTATGAAAATTCTGAAAATTCCAAGCCAAAATATTGAACCGTCTACGAGATATATATATTTTCGTCCTAAAATTAAACACATTTTTGTGGACAACAGTTCAGATTTATATAGAATTTGTCATTTCTGTCTCAACTTTGAAGGCGTATTTTTCGCTTATAAATAACAACTTCAAAAAACTGATAGCATTTCTGCGCATTAGAATAAACAATCGTTGCATCAAGACATACTTTTAAAAAAATGAAATAAATGTGAAATGTAACTTTAATCAAACATTGCATTTAAAAGAAAGACTTATCACCTCTTATCCGTCGCTCTGGACTAAAATATTCAAATCATTCTCATCTAGGAAAAAAGAGAAGAAATTGCAGATAAGCAGTTGGTTTGAAAGTTAGTATTCTGTAAAGTCGTTTTTAAAACCCAACCCATTACCACACAGTGACTCTTTTTGACTCCCCAAGAGATACAGGCTTTGGAAAACATTGTGGAAAATGAAGAAATTGCTTGTGACAAGCAATTTCTTCATTTCCCACAATGTTTTCCATCCAAAAAGACATAAAAATTAAAAATTCCATTCACTTGAAATTGTCGTCTGCAGGATCTTCCAATTTGGACCGCGCTAAAATTTTGTCATTTGGGAAAGGGTTAACAGAATCATATCGTCGCTTTTCTCCAAAAGTCTTGAAATCGCAGCTTGTTTGAAGCTATAGTTAACCCATTACCAAACGACAAAATCTTGGACTTCTCCAAATTCAAAAATGCTGCAGACGACAATATGAATTGAATGAAATTTCGCATTCTTTGATCTTTTTGGATATAAAAAAAATGTGGAAAATGAAGAAATTGCTTGTGACAAGCAATTTCTTCATTCTCCGCAATGCTTTTTCAAAGTCATTATCTTGTAGGGAGTCAATAAGAGTCATTGTGTGGTAATGGGTAAATAGGTTTTGGCAAAAAAGCCGCGGTATTTGTTTCTGAGAATTGAATAGGTGAAGGCCATGCTATGGAATACGAGGAATCTCGAAAATTCATAACGATCAAAATCATATGGTAATTATTTTGCAATAAATCATAAAAATAATGCTGTAGTAATAAGTTCTCACGTAAAGGAATTAACAAGAAATCCGTTCCCACGTTACGGAATTCGGGAAATGTGCATGTCAGCACGTGTCCTGTAATTTGTATAGTTTCTGGCACGTGTTAGAAAGGCTGCGATATCGTTTAGCTTAAAATGACAGGCTGTTGGTATTAGCACAACTTGTGGCTTAAAGATGCCGCAGCTAGTATAAGGCCGAAAATGTTAGTATCGTTTAATCAAAGGATCTTGTGAAGCCTATTTTTTCCGAGTCCAAGTCCAAACCCCTGCAGTATCCATGCCTTTATGTGAAATGATCGATGCTTGTCACCCCCTTGTATACAAAAGCAATACAGGTACTGAGTGGAACATCTTCGCAAGGCAGGAATTCTACCTCAATCAACTAAATGAAGGGAGAACTCTTGGAGTCTGGAGATGCGACAGAGAAGAAGAAAATGTTCGATTTCCAAAACAACAATTTGGTATTGATTCAGGAAATTGGTTGGCTGAAGATTTTTTTTTTCTTCTCTGACTTGCGAATACATTCCTCAGTACTTTTACAAAAGTATTTAATATTACAAGAGGGCCAAGATGGCCCTGCATCGCTCACCTGAGAGGACTTTGAGACAAACAACTTGCAAACTTCAAACTCGCATGACCCACTTTTTACATGACCTAGATATCATCAAGTTAAACATTCTGAACAATTTTCACAATGATGAGTAAATATTTAGGTTCTTAAAGCAAAAACAAGATTTGACTTTTTGACCTAGTTTATGACCTTACATTAGCCACTTTCTACATGACCCATTTATCATCAAGAAAAGCAATTCTGAACTATTTTCACAATGATGAATAAAAATTTTGATTTTTTAGAGCAAAAACAAAATTTGACATAGGTTTTGACCTCCCATGACCCACTTTATATGTGCCCCAGATATTGTCACAATAAACATTCTGAACATTTTTCACAATGATTCAGATATCATTATGGTTCTAAATGCAGAAACAAGATTTGACCCTGTGACCTAGTTTTTGACCTCACATGGCCCCCTTTTTACATTGACCAGATATCATCAAGATAAATATTCTGAACATTTTTCACGACCATAAAGTAAATATTTTGGTTCCTAGAGCAACAGGATTTGACCTAGCGACCTAGTTTTAGACCTCGCATGACCCACTTTTCACATCACCTAGATATCATCAAGATAAACATTCTGAACAATTTTCACAATGATAAAGTAAATATTTTGGTTTTTAGAGCAAAACAAAATTTGACCTAGTGACCTAGTTTTTAACCGTGAATGACCTGCTATTCATATCATCAAGATAAACATTTGGAATTTTCACAATGATTGAGTAAATAATTTGGTTCTTAGAGGAAAAAAAGATTTGACCTAGTGACCTAGTTTCTGACCTCACATGGCCCCCCTTTTTACATTGACCAGTATCATCAAGATAAATATTCTGAACATTTTTCACAACCATAAAGTAAATATTTTGGTTCCTAGAGCAAAAACAAGATTTGACCTAGTGACCTAATTTTAGACCTTGCATGACCCACTTTTCACATCACCAAGATATCATCAAGATAAACATTCTGAACAATTTTCTCAATGATAAAGTAAATATTTTGGCTCTTAGCGCAAAAACAAAATTTGACCTAGTGACCTACCTTTTAACCTCAAAAGACATGCTATTCATATCACCAAGATATCATCAAGACAAACATTCTGATATTTTCACCATGATTGAGTAAATAATTTGGTTCTTAAAAGAAAAACAAGATTTGACCTAGTGACCTAGTTTCTGACCTCACATGACCCACTTTTAAAATGACCCATATTTCATCATGATAAACATTCTGAACAATTTTCACAATGTTTGAGTACATATTTCCGTTCTTAAAGTAAAAACAAGAATTGACCCAATGACCTAGTTTTTGACCTTACATGACCCACTCTTTGTACATAACCTAAATATCAAGATAAGTATTTAGGATAGTTTTGACAAAGTTTTGGGGCAAAAATGGCATCTCTAGAGCAAAAGAAAGGATTCTGCAATATTTGAGCTTGTGACCTAGTTTTTGACCTTGCATGACCCACCTTTGATCAAGACCAAGATATCATCAAGATAAACATTCAGGACAAATTTTACAAAGTTTGGACCAAAATTGGCATTGCAGAGCAAAAGGGAAGATTTTACAAGATTTGGCCTCGTGACCTAGTTTATGACCTGGCATGATCCACTTCTTGACATGACCTAGATTTCATCAAGATAAACATTCAGATCAATTTTTAGAAAGTTTGGGCAAAAACTGGCACGTCCAGAACAAAATTAAGGATTTTAGAAGATTTGACCTTGTGACCTGGTTTTTGACCTTGTATGACCCACTTCAAATCATTTCATAGATATAATCAAGATAAATATTGAGGACAATTTTGACAAAGTTTGGACAAGAATTGGCACTTCCAGAGCAAAAGAAAGGATTTTATAAGATTTGACCTCTTGACCTAGTTAATGACCTAGCATGACCCACTTCTTGACTTGACCTTGATATCATCAAAATGAACTTTCATGACAATTTCTACAAAGTTTGGACAAAAATTGGCACTTCCAGTGTAAAAAAATGGATTTTACAATAATTGACCTAGTGACCTAGTTTTTGACCTGGCTTGACCTATTTTTTAACATGACCTTAATATCATCAAGACAAATATTCTGACCAATTTTCACAACGATTGGGCACCAAATGTGGCCCCTAGAGCAGAAAGAAGATTTGACCTAGTGACCTACTTTTTGACCCCATTATGGCCCCGATTCAAATTCTTTGAAGTATTTTGAAAAAGCATGACCCATAGATCATATGTGTGAAATATGATTGAATTCTGCCCAGTACTTTAGGAGGAGAAGATTTTTTTGTGAAAAGTTGACGGATGGACAGATGGACAGTTAGACAGACAGACGCCGGACAACACACCGATCACAATACCTCACCTCGAGCACTTTGTGCTCAGGTGAGCTAAAAAGTACTGCTTGGGAAAAATAATAATTTGAATCGACAGTCTTTTGAATGGACAGTCTTTCATAAAACAATAGTGTTGTTCAGCACAGGTTCAGATTTCCTGTCCGGCTAACATTTTGTCTGACATCCGACAGAATTCATTGAGATCTATCTCCTATGGACGTCAATGTTGCATTTTGTCGCTTTTCAACAAAAACCTCGTAATTGCAGCCTGTTTTAAGCTGCAGTAACAAGGTTTTTGTTGAAAAGCAGCGATTTGACGTAAATTTGTGAAAATTGTCGTCTGTGGACATTATTTACAACTTCCGACGCTGAATGTTCTGCATTGAATACTTGAAAAACAACGAGAATAACATTTGTGCAGGAATCTTGAAAAGGGGCATTTGGTTGTCTTTCTTCAAGATCCCTGCAACTACAGCTTTAGGCTATACAAGATGTACAGTCAAGGGACATAATTATTCGCCACCCTGCTGTTTTTTGCATAAATTTTACGCATAATTTTAGACTAAAACTGATGTTAAATCCTCATTTTCTCACACACCAACCAATATTTGATATTATTAAAAGTATAACCAATTGCGAACAAACTCTGCGTAAAAACTTTTTTTCAAATGGTTCAGAGACATGGTTGCTAGACCAGTCTCCATAACATTGTTGCCATGGTAACATAAGTTTCACTAAAGACATGATTTTATGAAAAATCGATCTACAATAGTTAAACTATTTAACTATTATGTTTGCTGCAATATCCATAAAGTTTCCTTTGAGAAACAAATGTTTGAAATTTTATTTTCGTTGCAAAAATACCAAAAATGCAAAATTAACATAGGGATGAATAGAGCGTTGCATTTGTAGTTACAAGGTTTTGATAAAGAAAAACATTCCACTCGTCTTTTTAGATCCAGACCAGACAATTCCACTTTTTCTTCAAAAATAGTTTCCTTTCCGTTTCACCAAATATTCGACTTCTCGATTGTGTTTTACCTGTCTGTCGCAACTCCTATCATATAGAAGATGTTCATCATTTTGTCGATTGGGGGAAAATGTGAAAACAAAAAGTGAGCACATTTTGTATGTATTAAACACCACAGGGATCGGCTTCAGGAGGATTTCGTGGCATTATTATTGGTATTCGATATCTCATATTGATACAATTAACACCAATATGTATTGTGTGGGAAAACATTCCTGATCCATTTTTACGCCAAGAATTTACGCCAAAAATTCCCAGTATTTAAGTCAAAAATGTGTTTTTCAAGAACACCGATGTCCTACAAACAGTATCAACCTAAACATTAAACATCTTTCCCAAACAACTAAGTTTTACGGTGTTCCAATTTGAAAGATGATGCGGACAACAAAATGGACGAAATTAAAGATTGGATTTTTTGTACGAAATAGCACAGAAAATATTTTTGTACAATATAGCACAGAAAATATTGAGGCAAAAGGAGAAACTGCTGTAGTTTCTTCTTTTGTCTCAATGTTTTCCCAATGTTTTCCCAAGTCTTTTCGATTAGGTACATCAAAACCAGGGCCCTGTATTACTAAACATCTTACGATCAAGTTTTTGTGTAAAGTGTGTAACAAGACATCTGATTGCACGAGAAATCCGACTGAGCCAATCAGGGCTGTTGTTACAAGTAATTATGCAAAAATCAAACGTACGATCGTTAGTAATACGGGCCCCAGGTCTTGTTTGGGAAAGGGTTAAGACAAAAGCATTCAGACAAAAGAAGAAAATGCTGATATCCAAGCACAGGTAGTAATTCAGACAGTACCTCGACAAGAAAAATATGACGTCAGTTTTCTATCTAGAGGGATGCTAAATAATATCAGCTGTACACGATTTATGTTGCAAATAATGGGCTTTATAGCCCTTTCCTAAACAATACATGTTTCAACGTCCCTATAAGAAAAGGTCTGGGCAATATTGAGGCAAAATAATTTCTCCATTTGCATCCATTTCGTCAGCGTTAAGTTGTACATATCGTCGTTGTAAATGCAAAACCTCGTACCTCGATTTTCCGGATTTTGGAAAATTTTAAAGGGGAGGGAAAAAAGGCTAATAACTTTTCCTAAACTGAAATGATTTTCTTGAAATTTGGACATATTGTTCACAAATATTGTGTGTGTAATACTGGTCAGTAAAAACATCTCAAAACCTGCATGAATTGTCTTAATTGGGCACACAATTTGAAAATCACAATAATAGACATACTAGGTTTTGCATTTACACCGACGATATGTTCTTTGTTTTCTATCGTCGATTTTGTCGTCTCCTGCAGCTTACTGACTAGAACAGTCCGATTTTCTGTCGTCTGGGAATGGGTTAAAATTCAAAGAATGGGCCGTCCGATTCTTCAGTCAAGATTATTGAAATGAAACCAATATTAAAGCATATTTCTTAATTGGACACTTTGTTGTTCATTACTATATTACGCTTAATTGAGAGGTATGCTAGAAATGTAGTACCATGCAGTTACAACTGGGAAAATTGTTATTACTTGTAAGGCAATTTGCCCAGGATATTAATGTAGATTAAATTTGATTGTTTCAATAAAAAAATGAAATAATTGCAAACAATTTTTCAACGCGCGTCTACAGAATTATCAAACCTCTCATCCGTCTAACCATTCCAGGTTGTGAATCGCTGTCTAAGCTCAAAAACGTCGTAACTACAGCTTAATAAAGCTGTACTTACGACAATTTTGAACGAAACCTACGAAATCGATATGCACATCTTTACATTGACCGGTGTGCAGTAAGATTGGTCAAAAAATCATGCGGAAATGGAATTAACAACTGGAATTAACAACGCATTTAACAAATCAAAGACAATTTCCTGATTGTTCTGGACCTTACTAGATCTACTGTGGGGACACAACAAAATATTGTTTTCAAATTAGTTTAATGCAAATTAGTGAACAACAAGTCCTAACAACTCACATAACATACATTGGTGCCGAAAGTTCGTAGTTCCAGCCATTTCAAGCTACAGTTACGATGATTTGATCCCCAATTAATGGTATGTCTGTGTTTGTTTCACCACGAATCTGCACTTTTACCCAACATCTTTGTATGTATACTAAAGTCGCACAGCCAAATAAATAAAGGCATTCTATTGTTGACGCAAGATTGTATGGCATATGTTTACGTTTTGTTCAAATGAAAACAAAACATATTTTGATAAAATGCAGACAATTCTGAACAGTGAAAAGACAGCTCTATCGCAGTACCTAAATTTTCAACATGTCTAATTAAATACTTATAAAGAATTTATTCATCTTTTATTCACCACTGTTTTGTTTACATTTGGATAAAATTTAAACATGTGCCATACGATCTTGCGCCAACAATATAAGACATTGTTGGTTGATTCAAACTCCTATCTCGTGGATACACATTTGAATGGTCTCGAGAAGAAAATTTCCTATGAGTACCTACAAAATAGTGTTCGGTTAAAATAAATGTTTTGCATTGCAACATGTCTGTTAACGCGTCAAATGCCGTTTTGCATACAGCTCTCTTAATCATTTCAAAACAAAATCCTCTAGCTATCACATTCCCATCAAAAAAACTATAACATTGAGGGCAAATTATAAAATACTGATGCCCAGTTTTTTCTCCCTATTCTCTACATTTTGTCTGAGAAAGTGTATAAAGATCCTTAGGGCCATCCACTATGTCATTTGCATCACCTTTAAATTTGGACAAGTCCAAAACACTCTCCTTTGGGAAAAAGTTGATGATGTACAAGAAGCATCCATCTTTATTCATCAAGCTGTCATGAAGTCCTGGGAATCAGGTCAACTAGTCCAAAAGCAAGAGCCTCCACTGAAAATGAAAGTAGATGAAGTATAATGTCAACAAAATGAATCATGAACAATATGGAGACCAATCAGCCTGCTAGTGATACAAGAGTTGTTCAAGGAAAGCAAAGCAGGGCTATCAAGTGCTGGATAGTGAACAATTTTGAGTCCAAAAAGGTCCAAAATTCTGCTAAATTACAAGTCAGAGGTATAAATCTCTGCCTAGATCCTGATATTATAGTCAAAGAAGCATGTTGAAAGTTTAAAAGCAATAGTTACAGCAGAAATATGACAGTTGTAGGTAAAAACTTAACCAAGTATTATGGTCACAGAAGCATGTGCAAAATTTCAGAGCAATAACATTAGTAGAAACAGAGATATGACAGTTACACATATAAACTCAACCTAAGCATTATGCAAACACTCAGGTGACCGGAATACCCCCCACACACACACACACACCACCACCACCACCACCACCCCATTCTACAATTTAGTCCCGCTAAGGACCAAACAATTTTGTGACTGAAGGACACTTGATATATGACGAGAGATTCAAAGCAAGCTAAAGATCTTAATGCTTACTAGCCTCTATCCCAAATTGTATTACTGGAAAAATAAAATACTGCAATACTTTTAGTTTAACCCTTTCCCAAACAGGACCTGGTTTTTACGCCCCTTGTGAAAATGACTTGGGAAAACATCGAGACAAAAGAAGAAACTGCTGATAACCAGCAGTTTTTCCTTTTGCCTCAATATTTTCTTTGCTATATTATTAACAAATCATACCTTTATAAACATGACTCTTGTCGTCTGCAGCAACCATCAAATTAGAACGGTCTAAAGTTTTGTCATTTGGGAAAAGGTTAATTACCTAATTGAGGTATCACTATACTTACAATGTGGGAATGATCCTCTCTGTATGACAGAGTTCAGAAATGAGGACAAGAACTGAATACATCTAGAAAACTCCATCTCCGTCTCCTGTATCTGTGACATGCTGAAATGATAAAATACAATTGATGATTGACATACCTATTACCTATCTGTATGCATGTACACATAGTCAAATTGGTGAAATACTGGTTAAAACAAATATTAACAGAAATGAAAGAATAAATGGTGCATTGACAATAAGACTGACATGGTCATAAATCACAATGTATGCCATCTATAGTAATCAACCCTTTCCGAAGTAAGACATGGTTTTGACGATTTGTACATAACAGTCTCGAGAAAACATTGGGCAAAAGAAAAAAATACTCGATATTTTCTTTGGTACATAATACACAAATTCAACCTTTATAAACATCAAACTTGTTGTCTGCAGCAGCCTTAAAATTGACCTCCCTAATATTTTGTCATTTCAGAAAGGGTTAAACCCATTTTTTTTATGTTACACAGATGGTTCTATAAGCGCAAGACCAGCCACATCGGACACTCTGTAAAAACTATGTCCATAAATGCAGTGGTTCAGAAGACAAAATAAACTATAAATTCAATTAAGAAATGTGTATATCACAAAATGGAAAGATTTAGGAGTACTGTACAGAAGAATATGCATTTTTCAGAACTTTTCTCTTTTCCCTTAATGATTTGTAATGCATTCTTGACCAAATAATATCAAAGTCAACGCTTATTTTGGAAGCTTACACAAACCTTATACAATCAATGCCTTTTTCCCATTTAGTTGAAATCTAAGTGTAAGGTTCAACACTTTTAACTTAGCTTCCTTGAGGATACCATTTTCACAATTTAAAAGTTAACATGACCTTTGTCCATTTCTCCCAATGTTTCTGTACAATAGCATACAAGTTTGATATAACTTGAAGCTGCCTCTTTCATTGCAAAGAGACAAAGGTGCAAGGGACATAAAATGAATGTCAATTTGTCTCATGAAATATGCATATTATAGTATGGCAAGCATTGATAGAAATGCTTTACAAAGCTTTCACATACCTTATACAATCAATTCCTTGGTCCCATTCAGTTTGAAATCTCAGTGTTAGGTTTAACACTTTTAACACAGCTTCTTTGAGGATGGCATTTTTACGATGTAGCAAACAACTCTCATGGATCTTCTTTACATAATTTGCATGTTTCTCTATAATCTGATCCAGATCTTTAGCCTTCGTCAGATCAGCAAACTCCATACCAACAATGTGCAAAATCTGAAAAGTAATCAAAGCAAGATATGTCATAGAAAAGAACATTCAACTATAAAGAGCTAGATAGTGAAACAATAATTCCTAAGTTGAAAATCGTCAAAATGTATCAGAAATAGATGTCAAAGAAATTAATCTTTGCCTGAATTATGCCATTATTTTCAAAAGAGCATGTGCAAAGTTTCAGAGCAAGTGCAGGTGCAGAAAGAGAGATATCACATAGATATATATTATATAACACTTAAAAACAAGAATTTCTAGGTCAAGTGTCAGAATCCAAGTAAAACTAACATAAGAGTAAAGAATATTTGTCTAGAGAATGATATGGTCTCAAAAACATGCACAAAATTACGAGAATTTTACCAGAATTTATAATATTATCAATAGAGTTTTACCATCAAGTAGGATAGTCAACACAAGGTTTTGTTTTGGAAGGAGTTATAGATTTTTATCCAATGTAAAGATTTGAAAGAGTTAACTTACTCTAGTCATCATATAATTATGTAGACTGTTTACAAAGTTGAGTAGTCTTGTCCGTAATAAATGCATCTTGTGTAATCTGGCAGACCTCAGACTGTTGTCTGTCGTCGTTGCAGACAGCAGACGGTCAGATGCACTCAACTCAGATGGCTTCTGTAAATCTGTACCATGAAAAAAGTGGAATGCAGCAAAGTATGACAAAACCCTACAATTTATCAAAGGTCTGGTGACTAGACTGACAACAATTTAAGAAAACTTTGTACAAATCCCTCGTAAAAAATAAGTTTATGCTAACAAGAAGTGGAATGATGGATGGAGAGAGGAACAAATGGGCAGAAGAGAAGATTATGCCAATATATGTCTACTTTTGGCAACCACAGAGTTTCGATAGAAGAAGATCAAAGCGTATTGGTGATGTTAGTCTGACAATTGCTTTAAATAATTCTTACAACACATATGTCATGTTAGAATATAATGTCACCCATTTCTAAATGGCAGACCAGTTTTGACTTACGAGACACTTTTGTCTTTGAGTACACAGTACTCAAATTGATATTTGCTATTAAAATCAGGACTTACCATAAAATCTGAGTTCATCGAGGCAGTATTTTGCTCGTTTAACTTGTAACAAGAACCTGAACACTTGGTTATAAATCGTCTGACATCGTTCATTGATAACCACATCTACTGGGCTTGGTATCTAAAAATAGACACAGAAAATGTATAAGATTATTTATAAGATGTGCATATTTTGTTTTAAAAGTAAACACCAAAGACTGGCGAAGGTTTGCACTATGGGCTATACTCATATTGAAATCTGCAAACAGTGAATTTTGCTGTAGATATGATTGGAGGAATCCTAATCTATAATTGTCACATCAGTTTTGAATTGTAACATTGGCATACATTATTATGTTATTATATAGTATACATTATGTAGACGTTATTCTCATAATGAATAGATATCTTAGAAACAACATGTGTTTGCGAAACACAACTCCACCCCCACCCCCGAATGACCATTTTCTTAAGTATGACTTTGATAATTGACCTTCACATCAAAGGGTGTGTAGATAGACAGAGAAGCAGAAATACCAAAAGAAAGACTTGGAAAACCACAATATACCTGATAATGCAGTGTTAAGCAATCCGTCACACTGATAGGTTGTGTATGAGTTTGACTTTCCGATGATTCCACATGTATTGTAAGTCTGGCTACTTGCTCCGGATAATGTGTGTCTAAAGCCTCGTGTAGAGCGTATGTTAAACTGGTTGTATCTTTCCAGTGGTCATGCAAACGAATCTGTAATAACAAAAGGCATTCTTTGGTAAAAATGTCATGTATGTCCCTAAATATTTTCTCAGACAAAAGCAAAGACTCTTGTAAGGTATATGTAAAACTGGTTGTGTCTTTCCAGTCATGTTATCCAATCTGTCAAAACAACAGTTATTGCAGTGAATGTCCTTTTTACTATTTCCAAAGCAAGACAACATTTTGACAGCATTAACAGAAAAAGCTTTGGAAAAGATTGAAACAAAAGAAGACTAGAAATCTATCACTGAAGGTGATAAAAATACCCCCGCCACCACCTTTGTTCGGACAAGCTTTTTTGTTGATTTAGGAGCCATGCTCAGAAATTGTCAATCCGATTTTATTGAAATTAGGTCCAATCAGGGGCCATAACTCAGAAAGTATCGGTCTGATTTCCATGAAATTTGCGTCTTGCACATCTACAGGTCCTAATGCACACCTGTGCCAAGTATGAAGCAAATAGGACAGTAACTGTAGGAGGAGTTATCCGGACAAGCATTTTTGGGTCAAATCAGGGGCCATAACTCGAAATGTATCAGTCCGATTTTTGTGAAATTTGCGTCTTGCACATCTACAGGTCACAATGAACACTTGTGCCAAGTATGGACTAAATCAGTCCACAAGTGTAGGAGGAGTTATCCGGACAAGCATTTTTGGTCAAATCAGGGGCCTTAACTCAGAAAGTATCCGTCCGATTTTCGTGAAATTTGTGTCTTGCACATCTACAGGTCCTAATGCACACCTGTGCCAAGTATGAAGCAAATTGGACAGTAACTGTAGGAGGAGTTGGCTGGACAAGCATTTTTGGGTCAAATCAGGGGCGATAACTCAAAACGTATTGGTCCGATTTCTGTGAAATTTGCGTCTTGCACATCTACAGGTGACAATGAGCACTTGTGCCAAGTATGGACTAAATCGGTCCACAAGTGTAGGAGGAGTTATCCAGACAAGCATTTTTTGGTCAAATCAGGGGCCATAACTCAAAAATTATCAGTGTGATTTTCGTGAAATTTGCGTCTTGCACATCTACAGGTCCTAATGCACACCTGTGCCAAGTATGAAGCAAATCGGACAGTAACTGTAGGAGGAGTTGGCCGGACAAGCATTTTTGGGTCAAATCAGGGGCCATAACTCAAGAAGTATCCGTCCGATTTCTGTGAAATTTGCGTCTTGCACATCTACAGGTCACAATGAACACTTGTGCCAAGTATGTACTAAATCGGTCCACAAGTGTAGGAGGAGTTATCCGGACAAGCATTTTTGGGTCAAATTAGGGGCCATAACTCAAAAAGTATCAGTCCGATTTGTGTGAAATTTGCGTCTTGCACATCTACAGGTCACAATGAAAACTTGTGCCAAGTATGAACTAAATCGGTCCACAAGTGTAGGAGGAGTTATCCAGACAAGCATTTTTTGGTCAAATCAGGGGCCATAACTCAAAAAGTATCGGTCAAATTTTCGTAAAATTTGTGTCTTGCACATCTACAGGTCACAATGAACACTTGTGCCAAGTATGAACTAAATCGGTCAACAAGTGTAGGAGGAGTTGTCCGGACAAAGTTTTGGAGACAGACCAACCATCCAACCATCCAACCAACCACTGGACCGACAGGTTGATTCCAGTATACCCCCTCCAAACTTTGTTTGTTAAAGACAATATGATTTCCATCTCTAGCATTCAAAGTGGTCAAAATTTGTGTCACTTTGGAAAGGGTATGATTTTGCAATGATTCCGCATGTATCTTAAGTCTGGCCACCTGCTCCGGATAATGTGTGTCTAGAGCCTCGTGTAGAGCATATGTTAAACTGGTTGTGTCTTTCCAGTGGTCATGCAAACGAACCTGTCAAAACAGGAGGTATTGTCATGTATGTCCCTTTAACCCTTTCCAAAACTAGACCTAGTTTTGACGTACAGTACTTTATAGAAATAGCTTGGGGAAAGATTGAGACAAAAGAAGAAAATGCTGATAATCAGCATTTACTCCTTCTGTCTCAGTATTTTCTGTGCTATAGTGTACACAAATCCTATTATTCCAGACAATATAGTTGTCATCTTCAGCATTCGAAGTAGTTTGACTTTCCGATGATTCCACATGTATTGTGAGTCTGGCCACTTGCTCTGGATAATGTGTGTCTAAAGCCTCATGTAGAGTATATGTTAAACTGGTTGTGTCTTTCCATTGGTCATGTTAACGAATCTGTGAAATTCATGGTTAGATTGATTACTTAGAAACATGAATAAATGAATAATGACTATGCTTATTCAAATTTATCTTGTAAAATATAAAAAATGGCAAGTAACGGTACATAAACAGAACTTTGACAAGAAGAGTGTTAACAACTCTTTTACATAAAGCATTTTCAAACAATTTGTTACTTGTCACGCTAAAAAAGGGACCAGCAAGGAAGTGTAAAAATATCAACCCTACTCGACAGTCTGTGCATACATAGAACACTCAAAATCATTCACTCTACTTTAATTTTCTAAATCTAGATTGTTTACAGTCTTCCAATATGTTTATGCGACACCTGTTTTACCACGTTCGAGCCTGATCCCTTTCTCATATATTTGCTTAATGACCTTCCCTGTTGGTCCCTTTTAGCTTGTCAAGTCACATTTGTAAAGGACAAGAATTCTTATATTAACAAGAAAATTTGGGTCAAATTACTCGATTTTGGGACAAATTATATTGTAGACAAATTGCAATTCCAAAACAAGTGTTTACCGATCGGTAAATCATTTGTTTCTTTTTTCTCTCAAAGTTTCTAAAGATCGACCTATCCAATAAATCAAAACCAGTTGTTATTTAGATAAGGATTAACATTATATAACTATCTTACCTTGTCAAAAATCTCTGTGTAGAAAACAAACATTGTATCACCAGCTTCCATCAGGAAAAATTTCTGAAGAAGAAAACAAAGAACTTATAAGAATTGGGCCAAAAGGCAAAAGTACAATAAATGCACACAGTTACACAGTCTGGAACAACATGAAAAGGACACACAAAGATCTTATCTGAGTGGATTGATCATATAAAATTTTGTGGAATGATACCAGTGTTTTGATAAACCCTTTCCCAAACAAGAACTGGTTTTGACGTCCCCAATGGAAGTGGCTTGGGAAAATACTGAAACTGATAACCAGCATTTTCTCCTTTTGCCTCAATATTTTCCATGCCATTTTTACCCTCAAAATCTATTATATCAACATCAATTTTGCCATCTACAGCTGCTTTCAAATTGGAACTTTTGGCTGTTTGGGAAAGGGTTAAATGTTATAAAATTGAAAACACTCCGAAGATGACCTCTCAACAAATCAAATGTTCTAAAATAAGTAATTGCCCTGAATAAATCATTTTCTGATATGTTTTATGTTATTGTTGGAGAATGAATTACATGATTATGTTAAAACTTACCCTCATTGCATCTAGGTAGTCCAACAAATTATATTGTTGTATCAATATATCCACTAGTCTTCCACATACATTTTCATATTGTAGTTGTATATGTGGATATAAACATTCTTGTAAAATCAGCTCTATAGGCTTCATATTTTGTAGGTCTAGGGATGTTAAGATTCTGAAAAACACATATAAAAATTATACTGTTGTAAGTCAGGCACAAAAATTCGGAGCTCAAGGAAACACCCACCCAACCCTACTATCACAAAAGATTTTGCCCTCAGAAATCCAGAGTACACAAATGATTTTATGTAACAAGGGTTGTCCGCGGACAAGGTAGCTCGCCTATACGAGAGTTTGTCACAAAAAAAGGAGTTCAAGGTCAAAGGTCAAGGTCACTAGGTCAAGGGTCATGGTCTCAAGGTCAAGGTCATCGCATGAGGTATCCATATGTGAAATATCAAGGCTCTATCTGTAATAGTGCATGAGATATAGGCCAGGTTAAAATTTTTAAAAGTAGGTCAAACTCCAAGGTCAAGGTCACTAGGTCAAAGGTCATGGTCTCAAATGAAAGGTCTTGACGGGAGGTATCCATGTGTGAAGTATCAAGGCTGTATCTCTAAAAGCGCCTGAGATATAGACCAGGTTAAAGTTTTTGAAGACGCCGACGCTGACGCCGACAATAGGGCTGTGACATTAGCTCCCCGGACATAGAGTCCCGGCTCACTAAAAAGCATTCATTTAAATTATTGTGTCCCACTCCATTCAATACTCTCCCAAACAAGACCTGAAATTTGCTTCAATATTTTCTTTGTTGTATTTCACATAAGTACTATTCTTGTTAACTTCCATTTTGTTGTCTACAGCAGCTTTCAAATTGACAAAGTCCAAAGGGTTAATTGGGACTAACATAAAATAATTGTGTCAGAGATGGATAAAATTAAAGATGTGCATCAACATTATCATGTTTTCATTCAATATTTCACCAAGTTTTTTTCTGATATAATTGTCAAAACTATGTTTTGTTTTGAACCATTAACTTACTGTACAAAACTTTCATCCAGATAAGAATCCTTCACTTCAGAGCTCTTCATCAACTTTTCAAAATGGATCTTCAAGAAACTGTCAAAAACATCTTTCTATTTCATCTTTCTTTCTGTATCATTTAGATTGGATTTATGTGATATATGGCATAGAAAATATAGAGGCAAAGGAGAAAATGCTGGTTATCAGCATTTTCTTCTTTTGTCCTAATATATTTCTAAGACTTTTCTATTAGAAACATCAAAACTAGGTCTTGTTTGGGAAAGGGTTAAACTTACTGTACAAAACTTTCATCCAGATAAGAATCCTTTACTTCGGAACCCTGCATCAACTTTTCAAAATGAATCTTCAAGAAACTGTCAAAAACATCTTTCTCTTTCATCTGTCATTCTATATCATCTGTATTGGATTCATGTGCAATATTGAGGCAAATAACATATAAACATATAAAATATTGAGGCAAAAGAAGAAAATGCTGGTTACCAGCATTTTCTTATTTTGTCTCAATCTTTTCTAAAGCCTTTTCTGTAAAGAAAATCAAAGACAGGTCTTGTTTGGGAAAGGTCTCACTTACTGTACAAAACTTTCATCCAGATAAGAATCCTTCACTTCAGAGCCCTTCATCAACTTTTCAAAATGAATCTTCAAGAAACTGTCAAAAACATCTTTCTCTTTCATCTGCCTCTCTATATCATCTGTAAAGATCTTACTGCTTGGCTGATCTGTATTTTCTCTAGTCTGATATGAATCTGGATGGTCTGATCGGAATCTCTCTCCAAGTAGATTCTTTATGGATGCTAAGAACTTGTCATATAGATGACCCTCTTTGAATTCTGAAAGTACAAATATTTAACAATACCAATCCATAGTTTATTTATTTATTGAACATCCTACTTTTAACAGCCATGATTTTATCAAGTCTGTTCCCATTTTCCATCTAGCCATCATAATATTGATGCTTTTAAACGAAAACCTCCTAATTGCAGCTTGTTTTCAGCGGCAGTTATGAGGTTTTTGTTGAAAAATGACAACAAAATGATTGTCTTAAGAATGATTTTTTTTTTAAAAAAACAAATGCATTCATTTCAATCTATTTCCATCTAATGATACTTCGTGACACTCCCATAAAATAAAGGCTTTCGAAAACATTGTGGAAAATGTAGAAATTGCTAGTTACAAGCAATTTCTTCATTTCCCACTATGTTTTCTAGCCAAAAAAGACCATAAAATATCAAATATTTGGCCTTTCTATATAATCTGTAAAGATCTTGTTGCATATATATCTTTTTCAAAAAACAATGTTTATGGCTTACCTTTAGTACTTAGAGAAGTTTTTCCATCCAGTTTTGACAGCCAACCCAAACTTTCCAGCATTTCCATAGACTTCCCCGTCAACACAATCTGTTGAAGTACTGGCTTTAAAAACTTGGATACATACTCACAGAATTCGGAGTCTTCTGATAATTTGTTATATATTTCATATGTTATAACTTAGGAAATATTAAGCGAGAAAGGAGAAATCTATTCCTTTTTCATCAAAAACCTCATAACTGCAGCTTAAAATAAGCTGCAGTTACAAGGTTTTTGGTGAAAAGCAACAAATTGTCATTTAATAGCAATTTCTTCTTTTGTCTCAATGTTTTCCCTTATTTTAATTACAGAAATTACAGTACTCTACCTTTAGTACTAAGTGAAGTTTTTCCGTCCAGTTTTGACAGCCAACCTAGACTCTCCAACATTTCCATTGATTTTCCTGTCAATACAATTTGCTGCAGGACGGGCTGTAAAAACTTGGGTACCCACTCATCAGGTATTTTGTCGTCTGCTTCACGCTCTGTTGGTTTTGTCATGGTGTGGAAAGCAAATGACTTTTCCCAGAATGTTTCATCCATTGTGCCTATCTCCTCATTTCTGAAATAGTTGAATTAAATGTGTTACAGTACAGTATAGTTAGAATTTTTTCTCGTGAACCTGACCTAAGTAATTACATGCTTCATTGGTTTTCTAAATATATCTTTGAGACTGTCCCCCATATATTTTCAAGAGAAGCATGTGAAGAATAGAAAGACCCAATACTAATGGAAACTATTGACTCTGCTCAACAGTGTACAATTGCTGGCCAGTATTAATTATTCCACGTCACAAAAAAACATGAAACTCTTTGTGTACATATTTAAGCTCATACATGTACAATCGACACTCTTTATCTCGACATCAGATAAGTCGAAATTCCGCTTATGTTGAGGTGAAAGTCAAGTCCCATACTCAACAAATGGATATCAAAATGAATTTCGTAACAAATACAGCCATTGAAATTTAGTAGGGAAAGGATAGAAATTGCTCGTTTCGAGCAATTTCTTTCCTTTTCCTACTATATTTCAATAATTGACACATATGATGCCCATCAAAAATGGTTAAATAATGTTTTCATCAAACATAATCAAAACCGGATGAGTCGAATTC
This sequence comes from Fragum sueziense, assembly GCA_963680895.1. Classification (NCBI taxonomy): domain Eukaryota; kingdom Metazoa; phylum Mollusca; class Bivalvia; order Cardiida; family Cardiidae; genus Fragum; species Fragum sueziense. The sequence goes on from OY804608.1 coordinate 8,188,244, forward strand.
CGGATATGTCGAGGTATTTTGACTGTCCCTCTGAGTTCAACACAACGAGTGTCGACTGTATTTCATTGTTGCTACAGGTCATAAAGCTTAATTGAATAGGGTTTAACACCATTTTAAACAAAATTTCAGTAACCTTGTGACAGCAAGAGCACCTAACCATAGATTCTGTCATTTCTCTCACCAGTACTACCACAACATCCTTTTCTAACTAACCTTCAGCTGCTCAGCCCACATGGGTTCAAGAACATCCACATATTCAGAGAAAAATGTGGGGATATTTGCCACCAACTGCCCATTTTCTAGATAATTTCTTGTAAGAAATAAATAATATTGATACAGATTTACCTATGTATGATGAATTCCTTTCTCGGGTCTGTAAGATACCCATGTGATATCCATGTATCTACAATATTGATATAAGGTTGACTTGTTTGTAGCCACATGGGCAGGAGCACATTCAGCTGTAAAATGGAAGGATAAACAAAATGTATTTGTGAAACACAAATGACCTTGAAAAGGCCAATGTTAAGTTTTTGGACATATTGACAGATAGACAGGCGGACAGACGAGGGTATCATATAATGATGATGCTAAATACTAACATTCCTTTCAGATAAAATTTAGGAATGCATAAAGGTCAGAGCTGAAAATGCTGATAAATAACATTTTCCTCTATTTACACAAGGTTAACCATGCTATAATGTGATGATTAGAGCATTTATCTTATGAAAGGTCCAAATAATCCACCCACTTTGATCCATTTGTTTTAATCATTTTGTCATCAGATCCCTTTTTTTTTTGTTTATTATTTTGTTAATAGCAGTTATTTTTTTTGTTGAAATTAACTTTGGCCAAAGCCTCTTGAAGAAATTTAAACAACCACTGAAGGAATTCTGGATCTGCCTTTGTAAAGATTTTTTTTCTTTTTTTTCAAATTCATTTTGTTGTATGCACCACTATTACATATGACTTTGGACAAGCCACATCTTTTTTTTAGTTTGAGAAATAAATAAATACAGTAGACGCACAATAACTCACCATCTCTGAAGTTTGTAAATCATCACAGATTTCATCATCAGGAAATTTAAACAGCGTATCACAACCAATAAGCATATTGTATAGCACTGTCAACAATTGCGTGGCTTTGTGAGTCTGTAGGGGGTAATTTCTCGACAGATGAACACCTTTCATATACACCATAAATACTATCTGGACTTTACTAAACAGTGGCTTTAGGATTCTAGTTAAGTCCACTAATGTTAGAATTTCCTCTGAAAAAAAATCAAATCATTAAGTAATGCTTTCCCTTACAACAAGGCTAGTTTAACCCATTACCAAACGGCGAATTTTTAGACTAGTCCAAATTCAAAGATGATGCAGACGGCAATTTCAAGTGAATGAAATTTTGAATTTTTTGGTCTCTGGATAGAAAACATTGTGGGAAATGAAGAAATTTTCAAAAGCCATTATCTTGTGGGGAGTCAAAAGGAGTCACTTTGTGGTAATGGGTTAAACATCCATAGGGGAGGAATCTTTTGAAACATCAACAGGTACACAAATGCCTCTGCAGAAACAAATTTTCCATTCATTTGGCCTTGACCTACATCCTTGGTACAAAAGGACATTTTTTTCAGAAGGAATACATAGATGGATTATGAAAGCATTTGGCCATTGTTAAAATTTTCAGACAAACAGACAGTGCAAATCATTAATGCCCTTAATCAAAATGAAACAAATAATTGATCAATACACAGTAACTTCAAACTAAACTAGAACTGTCGCAAAAGTGGATAAATACCCCCCACTACACCTTGTCACTGAAAAAGTGCTGTAGGTGAACAGGTTCTTGACTTAGAGCACGGAAATGGATTTTAAACAAAGTCTGATTGTGACCTTGACCTTTGACCTTGGTGACCCAAAAACGATAGGGCACCTCCTTGGATCATGGGCAACAACTGTGTAAAGTTTCATGATCCTAGGTCAACCGGTTCTTGACTTAGAGCACGGAAACAGATTTTAAACAAAGTTTGATCGTGACCTTGACCTTTGACCTTGGTGACCCAAAAACGATAGGGCACCTCCTTGGGTCATGGGCAACAACTGTGTAAAGTTTCATGATGCTAGGTCCCCGGTTCTTGACTTAGAGCACGGAAACAGATTTTAAACAAAGTCTGATTGTGACCTTGACCTTTGACCTTGGTGACCCAAAAACAATAGGGCACCTCCTTGGGTCATGGGCAACAACTGTGTAAAGTTTCATGATCTTGGGTCAACCGGTTCTCGAGTTAGAGCACAGAAACGGATTTTAAACAAAGTCCCATTGTGACCTTGACCTTTGACCTTGGTGACCCCAAAACAATAGGGCACATCCTTTGGTCATAAGCAACAAATGTGTAAAGTTTCATGATCCTAGGTCAAACGGTTGTTGAGTTGGAACACGAAAACGAAAAAGTCTACGGAAGGATGGACGGATGGACATACAGACAGACATGGTGAAACCAATATACCCCCCTCTACTTCGCATAATAATTAGAAATAAAGTTACCAATTATTGGGCAATTATTTTGGGAATAGGACTTAACCCATTCCCATACAATGACGCCTTTTCACGCCTTACAAGATAAAGGTCTTAGAAAACATTGTGGGATTTCTTCATTTCCCCGAATGTTTTCTGCCCAAATTTCATTCACTTTATATTGTCGTCTGTAAAACCTTGAATTTGGATCAGCCCTATTTTTTGCTGTTTGGTAGTGGTTTAAACTATTGTTTTCAGATTACGGTTAGAAGGGGCAATCAGCACTACAACAAGTTAAAATCCAAAAGCACAATCTACCAACCTTGCTTAATGAGTTTCTGTTCTATACTTGATAATTCCATCTTTAATTTCTGTAAAAAATCTCCAACAGTACTGGAAAATGCTTCTAAAGTCTGGCTTACTGGGTCTTTATTGTTGTTGCTATGGTAATAGTCTGTAGTAAAATCCTGAAAACATATATGTTTTTATCTATAAATCACAGTTCACTAATAACACATTTATGTTATCGATTAATTAAGTTAAATTATGTCTAGCTTATATAAGTGCCGTTGATTGACCTCGGTTGTCTCATCCGAGACCCTAAAGTCAATGATCTAACCAGTGACCTCTTAACAGAAGTATTTTCAACATGTTATAGATTAAGTCTCATCCGAAAGCAACATAGTTTCAAATGAACCATGGCGTATGGCAATGCAGGACCTCGATTTAATCTTATCCAGAAGACGGCAAATCTGTAAAGGTAAAACCTACGACCCTTTGGTACATAAGATTTACCACGGTTTAATTATACTCGACAGGAAGCAAATGCAAGGGTCGAATCAGTAAATATCAGCAATTTCTTCTTTTTACCCTATGATTATTGAAACAGTAATTATCAGCAATTTCTTCTTTTCTCCCTATGTGAGTTCGCTGTAAATGCTTGCTAATCCTAAACAAAGAAACTGGCAAGTGAAGCTGCGGCCTGGGTCTCAGACAAAGACACTTGTTAGGGAAGCTGCAGCCAATCAGCATCATGTTCAAAGACTTAAGGCTATGAATATACATGAGTTATGTATCCCTGTAGTCTGCATTCTGATCACGTGACTTTTCTCTCCTTAGTTATATGGGTTGCTTAGTTACGATATCATAAACAACACTTATGAACCTATTCATAAGTTTTAATAAAAACAAAAGTATTTGACCCTTTACAAATGTGATTTTTTTAATGTAAAGAATTGGTCAATTGGTATGTAATAATATCCATTTACCTCTGGGGGAGTATTATTAGAAACAACACTGTATATAAATACCTTTAAGACCTTGATATATGACACATATCTGGAGAAATTTGCTACACCCTGATGCAATGCCTTTTCTGTCATATAAGGTTAAGCAATGTTTGACTTGGGAAGGAAATAATTCCAGTTATTATCAAATATATAAATCGTCGCTTTTCAACAAAAAACCTTGTAACTGCAGCTTAAAACAAGTTGCAGTTACAAGGTTTTTGTTGAAAAACATCATAATACCTCTAAGACCTTGATATATGACCCATATCTAGTAAAGTTAGCAACACTCTGTTGTAACGCTTCTTCTGTCATGTGAGGGACAGCAATGTGTGGTTTGGGAAGGAAATACTTTCCATTATAGTCAAATAGATACAGACTGTCAATACCCATCAACATCCTGCAAATAAGACATCAGATTTCATTATTATATTTAACTTTTTTTTTCATCATTTTATCCTTTCAAGAACATCAAGAAGAATATGTATTTTTGAAAAACTTTTGTCCACTCATGAAACTGCAATTTTTCAAAAGTGTGACCATGAATGACAATGTTAATCTTCAAAACAAGAGGGCCATTGGCCCTGAAGCGCTCACCTGACAGACCCATAGGAAGCAATTTCATTTTGGGGGGCTATAGACTCTATCCTAAATATTGGGGGGGGGGGGGGCTAATTGGGATTTCCCCAAAATTTTAAGTGTAAAATTAAGAAAAATTGGCATTTTTGGCCAACTTTGGAAGGGTTTAGCCCCCCCTAGCCCCCCTGTTCCTACGGGCCTGCCTGACATAATAGCTTTCTGTATATGGTGTGTCTGAGCCTCCAAAATGATCACATTTTACTAAGATTTGTGGCCTGTATAAGATAATCATTCTGACAAATTTTCAGCTTGATTGGGCACAAAAAATCCCAAAGACTGGACCCAATGACCTAGTTTAGGACCCCAGATGACCAAATTTTGAAATTGTCCGAGATTTTATCAAGATTATTATTCTGACTAGGCTGATTGGGCATAAAATGTGGCCTCTAGAGTGCAAATAAGGTTTTTCTTAAATTTGACCTAGTGACCTAGCTTTTGACCCCAGATGACACAATTTCAAACTTTTTGTACATTTCATCAAGACAATTATTATGAGCTAATTTCAGGTTGATTGGGCAAAAAAATGGGCTTCAAGGAGTACAAACCAGGTTTGAACCTGTGACCTAGTTTATGACCCCAGATGACCCAATTTCAAACTTGTCCAAGATTTCACCAGGACAATCATTCTGAGCCAATTTCAAGTTTATTGGGCAAAGAATGTGGCCTCCAGAGTGCACACAAGGTTTTTCTAACATTTGACCTCATGATCTAGTTTTTGACCCCAGATGACCCAATTTCAAACTTGTCCGATATTTCATCAAGACAATCATTCTGAGCAAATTTAAGGTTGATTGGGCAAAAAATGTGGCCTCTAGAGTTCACACAAGGTTTCTCTAACATTTGACCCAGTGACCTAGTTTTTGACCCCAGATGACCCAATTTCAAACTTGTCCGAGATTACATCAAGACAATCATTCTGAGCAAATTTCAGGTTGATTGGGCAAAAATGTGGCCTCTAGAGTGCACACAAGGTTTTTCTAAGATTTGACCCCGTGACCTAGTTTTTGACCCCAGATGACCCAATTTCAAACCTGTCCGAGATTTTATCAAGACAATCATTCTGAGCAAATTTCAGGTTGATTGGGCAAACTAGAAAGACCTGAAGGTCTTGAGTCGCTCCACAGGCCTGAATTTCTTGTGGTTTACTATAAAAAATTGACAAATTTATCTAATTGCTTAAACTTTATAATTATTACATTCTTATGGTTCTTAAAGCAGAAACAAAGTAAAATACAGCAATGTGGTCAAAGAAAAACTAGATTTCTCAAAACTTGTGGTTCTTAGAGCGAAATCAAAATAAAAAGAAGCAATCATATGGTCAAAGCGAAAAGAAGGTAAATAATTGACCAATATTTTGGGGATTTTTAGAGTGATGATAAAGTAGAAAACTGTAATTATGCCAAATTCAAGGGCACATAATTCAGTTTGTGAAATTATAATCAAGCTGAAAATTAAACTCGTGCAAGATCTTATGGTCAGCATCATTCTGTCCAAATTTTATCATTATTAGTCTATAATCGTGGCTGCAAAAGTGAAAAAAAGTGTCGAAAACTGAAATTTTGTCATTTTCAAGGGCACATAACTCAGATTGTAGCTATGCAATCATCCTGAAAATTACACATAAGCAAGATCTTGTTATCAACTAAGATTCTGTCCACATATCTTCTTGATTGGTTTACAATTATGGTTGTTAGAGTGAAAACAAAGTCGAAAATGGCAATTTTGTCAAATTCAAGGGCACATAACTCAAGATGTAAAATTCCGATTAACCTGAAAATTACACCCAGACAGGATATTATGCTGATATATATTCTGTCCAAGGTTTGTCTTGATTGGTAAATATTTGTAGATTTCAGAGTAAAAATAAAGTCAAAACCAGCTATTTTTGACATTCAAGGGCAGATAACTCAGGTGATTCTGGTTCAATCCAAATTCTTTGAATGAATCTGAGAGAGGGTCACCCAAGGATCATTCCTGTGAAGTTTGGTTGAAATCCATCCAGTACTTTCTGAGGAGAAGATTTTTAAAGAAAAAGTTTACGGACGCACGCACGCACGCACGGACGCACTGACGCACGACGGACACATCGCCATGACAATAGCCCGCTGGCCTGAAAGGCCAGTGGAGCTAAAAATGTGGCCTCTAGAGTGCACACAAGGTTTTCCTAAGATTTGACCACGTGACCTAGTTTTTGACCCCAGATGACCCAATTTCAAACTTGTCCGAGATTTCATCAAGACAATCATTCTGAGCAAATTTCAGGTTGATTGGGCAAAAAATGTGGCCTCTAGAGTGCACACAAGGTTTTTCTAACATTTGACCTCATGACCTAGTTTTTGACCCAAGATGACCCAATTTCAAACTAGTCCGAGATTTGATCAAGACAATTATTCTGATCAATTTTCAGGTTGATTGGGCAAAAAATGTGGCCTCTAGAGTGCACACAAGGTTTTTCTAAGATTTGACCCCGTGACCTAGCTTTTGACCCCAGATGACCCAATTTCGAACCTGTCCGAGATTTTATTAAGAAAATTATTCTGATCAATTTTCAGGTTGATTGGGCAAAAAATGTGGCCTCTAGAGTGCACACAAGGTTTTACTAAGATTTGACCCAGTGACCTAGTTTTTGACCCCAGATGACCCAATTTCAAACTTGTCCGAAATTTCATCAAGACAATCATTTTTGAGCAAATTTCAGGTTGATTGGGCAAAAAATGAGGCCTCTAGAGTGCACACAAGGTTTTACTAAGATTTGACCCAGTGACCTAGTTTTTGACCCCAGATGACCCAATTTCAAAGTTGTCCGAAATTTCATCAAGACAATCATTTTTGAGCAAATTTCAGGTTGATTGGGCAAAAAATGTGGCCTCTAGAGTGCACACAATGTTTCTCTAAGATTTGACCCCGTGACCTAGTTTTTGACCCCAGATGACCCAATTTCAAACTTGTCCGAGATTTCATCAAGTCAATCATTTTGAGCAAATTTCAGGTTGATTGGGCAAAAAATGTGGCCTCTAGAGTGCACACAAGGTTTTTCTAAGATTTGACCCCGTGACCTAGTTTTTGACCCCAGATGACCAAATTTCAAACCTGTCCGAGATTTTATCAAGACAATCATTCTGAGCAAATTTCAGGTTGATTGGGCAAAAAATGTGGCCTCTAGAGTGCACACAAGGTTTTTCTAAGATTTGACCCCGTGACCTAGTTTTTGACCCCAGATGACCCAATTTCGAACTTGTCCGAGATTTCATCAAGACAATCATTCTGAGCAAATTTCAGGTTGATCGGGCAAAAAATGTGGCCTCTAGAGTGCACACAAGCCAAAGGTTGACGCACGACGCACGACGGACGACGGACGACTGACGACGGACGACGGACGCCGGACGACGGACACAGCGGTATCACAATACCTCACCATGAGCACTATCGTGCTCAGGTGAGCTAAAAAGGGAACAATTAAAATGTTTACATTCAATGAAGCCAAACTGATAATTAGACAAACAGATATACAGACAGATAAGCAGGGCAAAAATTCATAGGTCCAAATCTATCAATACATAATCATAAAAAGCTGATGATAAGAATTCCGTTCTTTTCCTAGAAAATTTCTAATTCTTTTGCATTCTGACACTATTGCATTTGTTGGTAGCAGTAAACCTAAAATCTGGAAATTTAATTTACTTCTTCAAATTGCCATACCAAATTATTTCCCTCATGAGTATATTTTCTGTAACCACAGTGTTGTTAATAGGTCCAGACAAGGGGTCCATGTTTCTCTTGTATGCTTGCCTGAAATTACACGCACATGTACATCATCAGTAGTTGACTTTGACTTATCATTGGTGTTACATTCCTGATGAAAACTGTTGTAGCTTCTAGGAAGCATAGATCTAGACTATGGGAATAGATAAATGTGACCCATCACGCTAAAAGGGACCTTATCCGAACTCCAAAAATCCAAATTTTGACCAACTTGTCAGACTCACCATAAGTCAACCAGATCCTGTTTGCGAAAAATGAATATAAAGTCAGACAGGGAAAACATTCCGAATTTAGAAAATTACATAAAACTGAAAAGTGTTGTCCCTGGTTTGGCTGCACGGACTGCGTAGACCGACTAAGGTCGATATTTTTCACACATCCAATAAAGTCCCTTTTACCGAGATGGGTCACATATAAGTACTTTTTTCCAATTGATGTAAATATAAGAAAGTTTGTATTGGTATTACTTCAATAGATTTCCAACTTGTTCAATTGAAAGAATTGTAGACAATAAATTCAAATATTTACAATAAAATATTTGAAATTTATATTCAATAAGGTACTGTACAACTAATTGAGTGAAATGAAGTAATGGCATTATTTCATTACTAGCCACGTTAGTCTTATTTAAAATGAAAGAATTCGCATGATGAATATTCAAAAGTGAGTTTCAATAGAGTGCAAAAAAAGAGAGAGGAAAAGGAAAATTCTGTTAGTTAGCATCTCTTGATGTTTGCAAGGGCGAATAGCATATGTAAGAGAGATTTAATTCAAAGTGTCTTTACCAATCATTATTGAGATGACAAGCCAGAAATCTTCCCAGATCTATGTCCAGTGTTTCCCCTCTCCAATATTGGGGAACCAGATTTCTTGCTAACCAATCAGAGCCCTCCACATGACTGCTTGACTCCTCCCACTGAACAGAACTGCCATCTGGTGGATAAATAAAGTGTTTCAAATAAGGTGGAAAGTTCATTAAGGCCAATAAATTCTATTGATCAATAACTGACGTCTATCAAAATTATCAGTTAACACATTACCAGATGGCAAAATTTTAGACTGGTCAAAATTCTACAGACGACAATTTTGAGAGAATGAAATTCAAGTTTTTTGGCCTTTTTGGTTAGAAAACATTATAATAATTTCCTTACCAACCAATATTAACCCATTACCAGGCAGAATTTTTTTAAGACTGGTTCAAATTCAAAGATGTTGCAGACGACAAATTCCAAGTGATTCAATAGAATGAACTTTTAACTTTTTTGGTCTTTTTTGGTAGAAAACTTTGTGAAAAATGAAGAAATTGCTTGTCACAAGCAATTTCTTCATTTTCCATAATGTTTTTCCAAGGTCTTTATCTTTCATTGCACCAAAAATTGATCAATCAGATTTCTTGATAACCAATCAGAGCCCTCCACATGACTGCTTGACTCCTCCCACTGCACAGAACTGCCATCTGGTGGATATGAAAATATAGAATATTAGTGTTTAACATTGTCTAGTGATTCTGTTCCACGTAGAAACTAGCGCTTCTGCTTCAGCACCTTTTAATATGACAAAACATCACAAAAGGCCAATAACACTGTAAAAACAAACAAATGAACCCTAACACACAGTTAACAGGCACATTTTCTGTTTGATAATGAGTCTATTTGTAACATTTGATTTGTTTTGTAAAATTGGTTGTTGTGTAATTGTGTTCAAATTACACATAAAAATGTTTGAAATTATGTTAGTAAAATGAAGCTCATGGCTTGTTTTTAATAAAGTTCATATTGATGGCTCAGCGCGAAATGGTTGTAACTGCCCAGGGTTCTCCCCAGAATAATTTGAAGCTGTAGTGGCAAAATCGTTGGATGCTTACGATACAGCGTTTATGCAAATAATTGTGAATAAAAACAAAATGGGAAAAGAAGAAATTGCTAATCTTGAGCAATTTCTTCTTTTCCCATTTTGTTTTTATTCACAATTATTTGCATAAACGCCTTAATTCATCAGTTTACGACATGGAATAACTCGAATTCCTCTATTTGGTGACCATTTTGAAGAAATTAAGTTGTGGGGTAGTTTTGAAGCTGTAGGGGCATTACACTTATTTACTTGAAGCTGTAGTGGGGCAGATACAGCTTATTGGGCTGGGGAGAACATTGCTGCCTATATGCTTATAGGCAGTTACAACCGTTTCGTGCTGAGCCAGCGATATGTATTATCTTACCGGATACAATATAGGGCTGTGTCACAACTGCTTCTTGGTTAACTACTATGTCGTTTACATTCTGTATAGGTTCTACATCTTCTTGATCTTCTTCATCTGTCCACTCCTAAAATTAAATTTAACCCTTTCCCAAACGACAAAATTTTAGGCAGGTCCGATTCAAAAGCTGCTGCAGACGACAAAATGGATGTTAATAAAGATTGAATTTTTGTGTGATATTACCAAGAAAATATTGGGACAAAAGGAGAAACTGCTGTTTATCAGCAGTTTCTTCTTTTGCCTGAATGTTTTCCTAAGCCTTGTCTTTTAGAGACGTCAAAACCAGGTCTTGTTTGGGAAAGGGTTAACCCATTACAAAACAACAAAATTTTAGCCTAGTCCAAACTCATAGGACTGGTGTTGCAGACAACAATTTCCATTGAACAAAATTTAACATCTTTTGGTCTTTCTTGGTAGAAAACATTGTGGGAAACAAAGAAATTGCTTGTCACAAGCAATTTCTTCATTTTCCACAATGTTTTCCAAAGCCTTTATTTTGTGGGGCATCCAAAAGCGTCAATGTGTGGGAAAGGGTTAATGTAGTTAGAAATGTTGTGGAGCAGACATACATTGGTCTTAAATCCAAAATCAGACACTTGTCAAATATATAATAAATTTGAATAACCACCATTTACTTATTTCCAAATTAATCCTTTCCCAAATCAAGCACTGTTTTGACCTGTCTTTTACAAAATGATTTCAGAAAACAATATTTTTTTCTCCTTTTATTTCTTGCATTCCAAGCTATGGCTTACACATATTCTCTTATTTATTTACATTTTTCTGTTGTCAACATCACCTTTGGAGGTCGGTATTACACCATTATAATTTAATATTAGTTGATTTCATTTAAATCCGAGCATTTTGATTGGCTAATTTTTTTTTCATAACTCCATGAAAAAAAAATTACATTGCCAGAACTTCTTTTGGAGTCAACAATATGGATGAATGGATGTGCCCTGTACAAATCGGCATATTACGTTCGTTTTGAGTCGTAAACTGCAAGTTTTATCGTTAAATCTTACTCTTTAATAGATTTTCTAGTTGAAACAAACTAAATTTCAAAGACTTATTGCTTAAAACACACTTGAGAGGATGAAAAATAACGTTACGACGACTGAATTTGCTGTAAATAACGTTGCAGTTACGCGCGCTTTTTATGACGTCATTTAAACTTTTTGTCATGGAAAGGCACGTGCGTAAGATCTGAATACCTTGGCAACAGCCAGATATCGCACATCTGTCCGCTTCTTTGAACATAGTCCCGATGATATCATTTTTTCTAGTCGCAATTATTATTATTCATGGTAATAAAATGTATAACTAAATTATAAGGAATGAATGCAATTTTATTTTTTTCATGCAGGTATGAAAAATAAAATCTAATCACACTTTTGTATGAACTGCTTCGCGGATTCATACAGTGTGATAAGATTTTATTTTTCATACCTGCATGAAAAAAATAAAATTGCATCCATTCCTTAAATGAAATTTTGTTGAATGGAAAAGGGTTAAGTGGCCCCTTATGCACTATAAAACAGAAAAATGAAACAGGCTGTGTTATAACTACTTACTGAAGAATCATCATCACTAGGTACATATTGTTCTATACCTTCTAGTAAATACTCTCCCCAGTTGAAGTCCTCTTTTATCTCTGAAATACATACAAGGAAATAAGTAACAAGAGGACCATGATGGTCCTATATCGCTCACCTGAACCAAAATGAAATGAGCAACAATTTTGTTCAATTCAATTAATATTCATGACTTTAAGACTCAAAACAAACTTATGGTCAATAACATTGTGAAAATCAAACTAATCCAAGATCTTATGGTGCCCCAACATTGTGTCCAAGTTTTGTCTTGATTGTTAAATAATTGTAGATTTTAGAGTGTAAACAATGTTGAAAACAGCCAAAAATAGCAATTTTGTCAAATGCAAGGGCACATAACTCTCAACTTTTTCATCAAATCAGACTGAAAATCATACCCATCCAAGATCTTATAATCCCCAACATTATGTCCAAGTTTTGTCTTGATTAATTTGTAATTGTAGATTCTAGAGTGTAAACAAGGTCGAAAACAGCCGAAAATGGCAATTTTGTCAAATTCAAGGGCACATAACTCTCAACTTTCTGATCAGATCAGACTTAAAATCAAACTGATCCAGGATCTAATGGTCCCCAACACTGTGTCCAAGTTTTGTTTTGATTGGTTAATAATTGTAGATTCTAGGGTGTAAACAAGGTCGAAAACGGTCGAAAATGACAATTTTGTCAATTTCAAGGGCACATAACTCTTGTCTTTCTTATCAGATCAGACTGAAAATTGATCTCATCCGAGATCCTATGATCCCCAACACTGTGACCAAGTTTTGTTTTGCTTGATTGATAATTGTATATTCTAGAGTGTAATCAAGGTCGAAAACAGTCAAAAAACGGCAATTTTATCAAATTCAAGGGCATGTAACTCTCATCTTTCTAATCAGATCAGGCTGAAAATCAAACTCATCCAAGATCTTATGGTCCCTTACATTATGTCCAAGTTTTGTCTTAATTGTTTAATAATTGTAGATGCTATTATAAGATGATCTTATTTTTGTAGATTCTAGAGTGTAAACAAGGTCGAAAACAGTCAAAAACGGCAATTTTGTCAAATTCAAGGGCACATAACTCTTGACTTTCTGTTCAGATCAGATTGAAAATCAAACTGATCCAAGATCTTATGGTCCCTTACATTATGTCCAAGTTTTGTGTCTTAATTGTTTAATAATTGTAGATGCTAGAGTGTAAACAAGGTCTAAAACAGTCGAAAATGGCAATTTTGTCGAATTCAAGGGCACATAACTCTCGTCTTTCTATTCTGATCAGACTGAAAATCGATCCCTTCTGAGATCTTACGGTCTCCAACATTATGTCCAAGTTTTGTCTTGATTGATCAATAATTGTACATGCTAGAGTGTAAACAAAGTTAAAAAAAAGCATTTTTTGACATTCAAGGGCAGATAACTCCCCACATTCTGGTCCGATCAGGCCCATAATCGAACTCATTTGAGAACTTATGACTATACTTGTTTTTGGCCAAGTTTGATCAAGATTGCCTAACTTTTGTGGATGCTAGAGTGTAAACACCCCAATTGTGGACAGACGGACAGACAGACAGATGGACAGACAGACAGACGATGGACAAAAAGCGATCACAATAGCTCACCTTGAGCACTTTGTCCTCAGGTGAGCTAATAACAAGAAAACATTTAGGAAAACAAAGACAATGGCGCTAACCAGCTTTTTCTCCAACCCTCAATCTTTTCTAAGCTTTCTCAAAGGCATCAAAACAGACAATATTTGGAGAGAATTTAAATGATTAAAGGACAACAAATTTAAAGACTAGTTCAGACTCAAAGAAGACACAGACAAAAATCTGTATTGCTGAATTTATGTCAACAAGTTGTGTGCTTTGGCATAAAAACATTGTGACAAAAGGATAAAAAGTTAGTTATCAGTACAAAGAATTTAGAATGTGATCGCTTTCTTCTTTAATCATAATCTATGTACAGAATTGTTATGTTCTTTAACCCATTACCACTCAATGACACTTTTTGACTCCCCACAAGATAAATGGCCTAGAAAAACATTGTGACAAGCAATTTCTTTATTTCCCACAATATTTTCTGCCTAGAAAGTCCAAACAAGAGTGCCTGAAAGGCACTGATATCGCTCACCTGACTTCTTCGTGTATTTGATTGTGTACAATATAAATTTTGTTGTGAACAAATATAAATGTCACACTAGAATATCACTGAAAGTGATCATACCCCCCAACAGCACTGTTTTGTGCATTTTGAGAAGTACATTTCATTTGAACTGTGAGCTTTTCAATTGGGAAAAAGAGCAATGGACCAAACAGCACATGTAAATGTTGCAAAAAATGCCAATTTTTAACAAAAGGACATAGCTCATTTAAAAATCAACAAGCCTTGCTCTGCCATGCCCATATTTTTTTCAAAAAATCTAAAGTTCACAACCGTGTATTGAAGACAGTCACTCAAGGTAGATTCCTGTAAGGTTTTGTTCAACTTTGCCCTATAATTGCTTCTTTAAAGAACTTTCTCATGATTTCATTAAGTCTGATAAGCCCTGCCCTGCCATGACCACATTTTTGACGAATAAATAATTTGCGAACAAATATTGTAACAAGTCACCCAATGATCATTCCTGCTAAGTTTGGTAACAAAACGCCTGTTGGTTAAGGAGAATATTTTTGAAGAATTATCTAAAGATTTCTTGAAGTCTGATAATCCCCACCCTGCCAAGCCCATGTTTTTTTACCCAATCAGATATTCATGAACATGTGTTGAAGAGAGTCTCTCAAGGGACATTCCTGCCAAGTTTGCTTTAAATTGGCCAAAAAATTGATTTTTAAAGATTTTTCACATGATTTTTCTAAGTCCGATAAGCTCCACCCTGCCAAGCCCACAATTTTTGACGAATCAAAAATTCACTAACAAGTTTTAAAAAAGGTCACCAAAGGAACATTCCTGCCAAGTTTGGTTAGAATTGGCCCAGTGGTTAAGGAGAAGAAGATTTTTGAAGAATTATCTAACGATTTCTCAAAGTCTTATAAGCCCCGCCCTGCCACACCTACAATTTTCACCCAATCAAAAATTCATAAGCATGTGTTGAAAACAGTCACTCAAAGGACATTTCTGCCAAGCTTGGTTCAAATTGGCCTGATAATTGATTTTTAAAGATTTTTCACATGATTTTTCTTAGTCTGATAACGCCGGCCCTGCCACGCCCACAATTTTTGACGAATCAAAAATTCACGAACAAGTTTTGAAAAGGGTCACCCAAGAAACATTTCTGCCAAGTTTGGAAAGAATTGGCCCAGTGGTTAACGAGGAGAAGATTTTTGAAGAATTATCTAATGATTTTTCGAAGTCTGATAAGCCCCGCCCTGCCACGCCCACAATTTTTGACGAATCAAAAATTCACAAACAAGTTCTGAAAAGGTTTACCCAAGAAACATTTCTGCCAAGTTTGGAAAGAATTGGCTAAGTGGTTAAGGAGGAGAAGATATTTGAAGAATTGTCTAATGATTTCTCGAAGTCTGATAAGCCCCGCCCTGCCACGCCCACAATTTTTGACGAATCAAAAATTCACGAACAAGTTTTGAAAAGGGTCACCCAAGAAACATTTCTGCCAAGTTTGGAAAGAATTGGCCCAGTGGTTAAGGAGGAGAAGATTTTTGAAGAATTATCTAATGATTTCTCGAAGTCTGATAAGCCCCGCCCTGCCACGCCCACATTTTTGACAAATCAAAAATTCACAAACAAGTTTTGAAAGGGGCCTCCCAAGGAACATTTCTGCCAAGTTTGGAAAGAATTGGCCCAGTGGTTAAGGAGGAGAAGATGTTTAAAGAAATTGTTGACGACGCACGACGGACGCCGGAGAGTGACTGACCCTAAGAGCTCCCCTTGAGCTCATTGAGCTCAGGTGAGCTAAAAATGTAAAATTTTATTCACTTGATATTGTTAAACGCAACGCCTTTGATATTGGGTCAGTCATTTTTTTCTGTTTGGTAATGGGTTAATTGGAAAAGAATACCTTGCAGTTATCAGACAGAATGTGAACAAAGGATAATCCTTATAAAAGAGCCAAGTGGAGAGGCCAATGTATACAGATTGGTTATTTCTCTAGAAAAAATCTCACCTGGAATTATATGTCTCTTTGTTTCTACATATTCTTTATGTAATGGGTTATCTGCTATCAGCATCAAAAACTGTAACACTGAGTAATGAGTGTCTGTCTAAAGAGTGAAAAAATAATATCTTCTAGAATCAGTATTTATATAAAGACAATAAACAATTTCTTTAACCCAAAACCATATAGCAAAATTTTAGACTTATCCAAATTCAATGATGCTGTAGATGACAAAATCAAATAGTCGCTGTAAATGCAAAACCTGGTATGTCGATTTTTGCAATTTTCAAAAAGAAATCTTGTGTGTCAAGTTAAGACAATTCACGAAGGTTTTGAGATATTTTTACCGATCAATATTAATCACATATTATTTGTGAACAATATGTCCAAATTTCAAGTAAATCCTTCCAGTTAGGGGAAAGCTATTACATTTTTTTCCTTTCCTTTTAAAATCTTGCAAAAACGAGGTACAAGGTTTTGTATTAACAACGATGAAATGGTCTTTCTAGGTAGAAAATATTGTGGTAAATAAAGAAATTGATTGCGATTATCACAAACAGTATTTTCATTTTCCACAATGTTTTCAAAAGCCTCTTTTTGTTGGGCATCAAAAAGGGTCTATGCATAAAGTTCATAAAACAAGAGCTGCAAGATGTCAGAAATACAAAGTCACAATTCTAAATAACTCTTTCCCAAAATGACAAAAATTTAGACTGTTCCAATTTCAAAGTTGCTGAAGCCAACAAAATATATGTTGATAAAGAAAGGGATATGTATACATTACAACTCAGACAAGAGATGTTTGTAAAATGCCCCCTCAAGGGCCTACATTTGATGTAGGTCAAAGTCCAAGGTCAAGGTAACAAGGTCCAAGGTCATGGTCAAATATGAAAGGTCTTGGTAGGAGGTGTCCATGTGTGATTTATCAAGGCTGTATATGTAAAAGTAAAATGAAATATAGGCCAGGTTAATGTATTATAAAAGTAGGTCAAACACCAAGGTCAAGGTCATGGTCAAAGGTCTTGGTTGGAGGTGTCCATGTGTGAAATATCAAAGCTGTAGGTGTAAAAGGAGATGATATATTATGCCTGGTTTAAGTTTTTTAAAAGTAGGTCAAACTCCAAAGTCAAGGTTGCAATATTCAAGGTCATGGTCAAATGTGAAAGGTCTTGGTAGGAGGTGTCTCTGTGTGAAATATCAAGGCTGTATGTGTAATAGGACATAAGATAAAGGCCAGGTTAAAGATTTCTAAATGTATGTAAAAATCCTAGGTCAAGGTCACACAGGCCAAGGTCATGGTCAATTGTGAAAGGTCTTGGTAGGAGGTGTCCATGTGTAAAATATCAAGGCTGTATGTGTAATAGGTCATGAGATATATGCCCGGTTTAATTTTTTTAAAAGTAGGTCAAACTCCAAGGTCAAGGTCACAAGGTCCACGGTCATGGTCAAATGTGAACGATGTTGATAGGAGGTATCTATGTGTGAGATATCAAGGCTGTATGTGTAAAAGAGATATAGGCAATGTTATGAATTAAGTGTAAAAATCAACAAAGGACAATAACTCAAAAAATTTGATCGGCAGAGTTACCATTCTTGTGCACTGCACCTCTCCATAATTAGAGCTATCCACCTGTAAAGTCTCATGATTCTACCTTACATACTTTTTGAGTTATGCTCCGGACAAGAATCAAGTTTTATAATCAACAAAGGGCAATAACTCAAAAAATTTGATCGGCAGAGTTTCGGTTCTTGTGCACTGCACCTCTCCATAATAAGATTTATCCACCTGTAAAGTTTCATGATTCTACCTTACATACTTTTTGAGTTATGCTCCGGACAAGAATCAAGTTTTATAATCAACAAAGGGCAATAACTCAAACAAGAGGCCCAGAGGGCCTTATCGGTCACCTGAATCAAATGAGCAGACACAGTTAAGGAAAATGTTAAAAGTTAACTAATAGCGCACCCCCCAGCACCACCATTTCTTGACAGTTTTTTTTTTTTCTCTTGTACAAACTTATTTAAAGACTCAAATACCAAATGTGAATTCAATCCAACAATAGAACATTTCTTAATATGTACCCTATTTACCCCCTTTTGGGGCCTCAAAGGGAGATAACTCCATGATTTGTATAAATCTGAAGCGGCTTCCCAATGGGATGCTTCCTGCCAAGTTTGGTAGAAATATGTGTCAAAAAAATGTAGAAAATGTTCAAAGTTTAGTAATAATGCGAACCCCTCCCATCCCCGATCCCCAGCACGACCATTTATTGACAGATTTTTTCTCTTGTACAAACTTTGTAGTCCTTGCCCTAAAGACTTTAACTTCCAAATGTGTATTCAATGCAACAGCCGGTTCATGAGAAGAAGATTTTTTAAGATGTACCCTATTAACCCCCTTTTTGGCCCTTTATGGGACCTCAAAGGGAGATAACTCCATGATTTGTACAAAATCTGAAGCGGCTTTCTATTTTAGGATGCTTCCTGCCAAGTTTGGTTGAAATCCGTCCAATGGTTCTTAATAAGAAGTCGAAAATGTTAAGTTAACTAATAACGCGACCCCCCTCACATCCCCCATCCCCAGCACGGCCATTTCTGGACGGATTTTTTTCTCTTGTACAAACTTTGTTGTCCTTACCCTAAAGACTCTAAATACCAAATGTGAATCCAATCCAACAGCCGGTTCATGAGAAGAAGATTTTTTAAGATGTACCCTATTTAACCTCTTTTAGGCCCCTTATGGGGCCCCAAAGGGAGATAACTCCACAATTTGTACAAATCTGAAGCGGCTTCCCATGGGGATGCTCCCTGCCAAGTTTGGTTGTAATCCGTCCAATGGTTCTCAAGAAGAAGTCAAAAATGTTAAGTTAACTAATAACGCGACCCCCCCTCACATCCCCCATCCCCAGCACGGCCATTTCTAGACGGATTTTTTTCTCTTGTACAAACTTTGTTGTCCTTGCCCTAAAGACTCTAAATTCCAAATGTGAATCCAATCCAACAGCCGGTTCATGAGAAGAAGATTTTTTAAGATGTACCCTATTTAACCCCTTTTAGGCCCCTTATGGGGCCCCAAAGGGAGATAACTCCACGATTTGTACAAATCTGAAGCGGCTTCCCATGGGGATGCTCCCTGCCAAATTTGGTTGTAATCCGTCCAGTGGTTCTCAAGAAGAAGTCGAAAATGTTAAAAGTTAACGGACGACGGACGACGCACGACGCACGACGCACGACGACAGACAAAACACGGTCGCAATAGGTCACCATGACCTTCGGTCAGGTGACCTAAAAATTTGATCGGCAGAGTTTCGGTTCTTGTGCACTGCACCTCTCCATAATAAGATTTATCCACCTGTAAAGTTTCATGATTCTACCTTACATACTTTTTGAGTTATGCTCCGGACAAGGTTTGGTCTACGGACAGACCGACCGACCGACCGACCTACCGACCGACCTACCGATACTTGCAAAACAATATACCCCATTTTCTTCGAAAGGGGGCATAAAAATCTTGTGGTAAAAGGGAAAACTATTACATGAATAAATTCACATTGATCAATTATGCTTACAATCTGGTTTTACCTGTGCCAGAAAACTTACTTTTCCATTCTCCCTGTGTTCAAACACTGGTTGATCCAGAAACTGTTCGGACAAAGTTTGTAAACTTTTGTACTTCTTCTCCTCTGAATGAACCTGGAACTTTTCTAACATTCTGAAAATTGGCATATGACAAATGTTGGCTCATCAGTTACTTACTTACCCCCAAATGGCAACATTTTATGGTGATCCACTTCAAAAACTTCCACAAATGATGAAATGGAAGTTATTAAAGATAAAATTTGTGCAAAATATGGCATAGAAAATATTGAGACAAAAGGAGAAACTGCTGGTTATCAGCAGTTTCTTCTTTTGTTTCAATGTTTTCCAAAGCCTTTTCTATTAGGGACATCAAATCCAGGGCCTTGTTTGGGAAAGGGTTATTTGTTACTTGTGAGTAGAGACCGTTCCCAGGTTGTTGCCTCTCTGAGGGACCTTTTCCCATTACCAGACGGAAAATTTAAGACAGATCAAATGTCAAAGATGTTGCAGACAACAAATTCAAACTTTTGTTTTTACTTTTATTAAGGTAGAGAACATTGTGGGAAATGAAGAAATTGCTTGCCAGAAGCAATTTCTTCATTATCTACGTTTTCCAAAGCCTTCATCTTGTGAGTTGTCAAAAGGAGTAACTGTGTGGTTAATGGGTTACGTCCATAAATGTGGTTGACTTATTTTGAAATACATGTAGACGAAAAAATTACAGAAGCCCAGTCAAGAACTACCATTGTATTTGATTTTAAAAAAAAGAACTTAATTATCATCAGCAATGTGTTCTAAACAAGACCTGATTTTGACTTCCGTAGTAGGTTTGGCATTTAAAATACTGAGAGAAAAGGGGAAATTACTGATAAGTGGGAAGTTCTCCTTTTCCTTCTATATTTTCTGTCCTATGACATACACATTTTACACTTTCGATGAAAATTATTTTTGATTGACTTGTGTAATTTCCTTAAACAAGAGCTGTCCGAAGACAGCGCGCTCGACTTTCTAAGTTGCTTAGTATAAAGGGGCATAACTCCAAATATAGCGCAGCCAGGGTCATGGGCCCTGATAGTAAGGTAGAGGTTGTGATGGTGAATAAGTATTCCAAGTTTGGGTTGAATCCCTTTGATAGTATGTTATTGATGTTTGAAAAAACTTTAACCTTTGTTGCAACGCCAACGCCGACGCCCGGGTGACAGTATAAGCTCTCATTTTCTTCGAAAAGTTGAGCTAAAAAGGACAACCCTATTTTTTTGTAATCAAGTAATAGAGTGAGTAGAGACATGTTCCTTTATCTCAATCTTGAGTTCATTTTGTTTGGTTAACTTGCTTTATTTCTTAAGATTAATGAGTATAAGCCACAAAATAAAGAAGATGATACCTTGATTTGAAGGTAGAGGTAAAATTGTCTCCCAAAAACAAATAATCAGAGTCTTCTCTGATGCAAATTTCACTGTTTGATATCCGACGTCGCTCCATTTAATGGTGTGACATCCGATATCAAAGAGTGAAATTTGCACCAGTCTCACTCTCACAGAGAAGACTCGGATTACAAAACAAAGAGAAATAGAAACTGCGACATACCCTTGAAGAGTCCTGGTTACTTTATGACTGTCTACATCGAGGAATCTGTGATATTTTATGTTTGATGTAATAAACTGTAGACAAACACCAAAATTCTCCTCATATTCCTGAAATACCAAGATTTCTCGTCTTTCCAGAACAAATAAATTCTAATATTTACCAACAATAAAAAAAATTGGCCCGTCCTTACTTGAAAACTTCTTCAGACAACACAAACGTGGGTCAATAAAGAATAAATGAATGGATGTCATTACTTGTTACTTGTTACTTGGTGTAGTAGAATCGTTGAGTTCTAAAAACTCGTCTTCTACGTCTTCTTCACATCTTAAACGTATGTTTACTTCCGGTGCTAGTTTGGCTTTATTTGTAATAATCACTGTAATGTTTTTGGTATAGGACGGCACTAATATATATGTTCTGTTTGGTATTTTTTGTCTTCCATGAATTTGTCATAGAGGGTTTTGAATTGTAGCACAGTTTTTGATGAAACAATTTCTTCGGGTAGACTGTTCCAATTGTCAATTACACGCACACAGAAAGAATTTTGTCTGAATGTTGTGTTAACACGGGGCTTTACAAGCTTCCTACTGTGTCCACGGGTTGCACTATCCACATATTCAAAAAGACCGTCTGCAGTAATATTGTCGATTTTGTTAAGCACTTTGAAAACTTGGATTAGATCCATTCTGTGTCTTCTGTAGTGTAATGTTGTTAGTTTTAATTTCCTCAGTCTATCATCATATGGTAAGTTACGTAATTCAGGTAAGATTTTCGTCATCCGTCTTTGAACATTTTCTAATTTTCTGATGTCTTTTTTCAGTGTGGGAAACCATATTGTATTTCCATAGTCCAGAATGGGCCGAACCAATGCTTTGTACAGTATTAATAGCGACTCTTCATCCAAGTACGAAAAAGAACGTTTTATCAGTCCGACTAATCTGTTTGCTCTATTGATCGTATTGCTGATATGTCCTTCAAATTTCAAGTTGTTTTGTATATTTATTCCTAGATCTTTTTCACTGTCTATTTCTTGTAGAACTTGCACATTACCATCTTTATCAGTCATTTCATATTCAAAATTTGGGTTATCTTTGCCGATGTGCATTACTTTACACTTGTTAACGTTAAATACCATCAGCCATTTTATGGTCCATTCACATAGTTTGTCTAGATCATTTTGTAATGACTCAAAGTCTTGTAGTAATTGCAAATCCTTATACAGTTTTGCATCATCCGCAAAAAGTTTGCAGTACGAAGAAACTTGAAGTGGTAAATCGTTCACATACAGAATGAAAAGCAGGGGTCCAAGGACACTCCCCTGGGGCACACCACTGGTTACATCGGTCCATTCCGAATAGTTTCCATTTATAACCACACGCTGCTTTCTGTTTGACAGAAAGTCCATGATCCAGTCTAGAATTTTGCCAGTTATCCCAAGTTTTTCGAGTTTAAAAATGAGTCGTTTGTGAGGTACACAGTCGAAGGCCTTTCGAAAGTCTAAGAATACAGAGTCTACAGGTATATTTGAGTCAATGAATTTGGCCCAACTGTCAAAAACTGTCATTAGCTGTAGAATGCATCCTCTTCGTTCTCTGAATCCATATTGGGAGTCCGAAAATAATCTCATGTCTTCACAGTGTTTCATGATAGAGTTCTTAACAATGCTTTCAAGGAGTCGGCAAAGAATACTGGTAATACTAATTGGTCTGTAGTTTGACGACTGTGTTTTATCACCACTTTTAAATATACATGTAACATTGGCTTGTTTCCAAATGTCCGGGAGTTTCCCTTCACTTAATGACTTATTAAACAGGATAAAAACTGGGTATGACAAGTTATTTGCTGTTTCCTTCAAAAATCGAGGATGAAAATTGTCTGGTCCAGTCGATTTACTTATGTTCAGGCCGTTAAGTAACGATTTAACTTTTGCTTCAGTTAGTACGATATCACATATAGCACTTTGTATATCTGGCGTAAAATCCGGGAAATTGTCATCTTCGTCTTTTGTAAATACGGAGCCGAAGAAGTCATTTAGTTCATTTGCTTTGTCGGTATCATTTGTTATCCATTGTCCATTTTTGTCTTTAAGATCACTAATACCAGCTCTAATATATAACAAAGGAAATGTCGAGACAAAAGGTGAAATAATTATAAAAAAAATGTGTTTCTGCATATTTCGTTCAGTGAGGGTAACCATGTTCTACTTTTCTCAAAATGTTTTTGATATCATTCCTATGTCGTTTAAGCCAATACTCATGTGATAATTGACTTAAGTCATTAAAAACTATGTTCAAACACAGTAGACGTTTTACATTCATCGAAAATCGCAAATCTACGGTCGAAGATTGTCAGGTACGAATGAAAATTACAATAAAATCGTTCCTTTCTCACGAGTGTGATACACTACCTTAAATCCAGTTATCTGTTTTATAAGCTGTTTATACAGTTCTACAGTTTCCTTGTCTGATCGAGCCATTGTTGATGATTAAAGTTGAAATGCCCGCCGACCAAAAATGTTGACATTTTACCGGAAGTAGCTATAAGCTGGTTACTAACCACGCCCCCAACGGATTTAGACACACCTCCACATTTTCCATATTTTCCTACTTTCAACTTTCACTAACGACAAAATTCAGAAAAGCTCAAATGCAGAGCGTCACAGGGAATAATTTGCTTATGTGATTTGACGAAAGTCCAATGCAGTCTGGAGAAACGCCCGTCTTGATTGATCATTTGATTGATTGATTGTTGATTGATATCAATCAATCGATCGGTTATTGATTTATCAAAATTGATTGATTTATTAAAATTGATTGATTGATTAATTAAAATTGATTGATCAAAATTGATTGATTGATTAATTAAAATTGATTGATCAAAATTGATTGATTGATTGATTGATTGATTGATTGATTGATTGATTGATTGATTGATTGATTGATTGATTGATTGATTGATTGATTGATTGATTGATTGATTGATTGATTGATTGATTGATTGATTCATTCATTCATTCATTCATTCATTCATTAATTCATTCATTGATTCATTCATTGATGTCAAAGAATTGTTTCAAAAACATCGAGAAAATAGGCTAGATCTCGATGAACTTGATGATAACCAGCAATTTTGTTTCCTATGCTAAATTACTCAAATGTAGGCTAGCTATAATAGCCTACATTTAGTAGATCTAACATTTATAGAACTTAAATTTGTTGTCTGCAACAGTGAACGTCTTTCATTTTATTTTATTTTTTTATCAGAAGGCCATGTTTGCTGCATTTTCTGTTTTGTGCGGTCTGATGTGTCAGTTGATAGGCCTATACATGTATGTAGCCGTAAACATTAATTTTCATAACATTACAGTATAAAATCTTCGCAGATCTAGATTAGTGTTTGATCACATGTCTAGGCCACTGCAAGATGCAAGATTTTGTCAAAATATGTTAGAATCATGCTCACAAATCCTGCGGCGGACCCAAGATCTCTGAGTAAATACAAATAAGGGCTTTTGTTTTCCTAGTAGGCCCACTTCATAATTTTGACTGAATTTCTGCATGAAAATGAAACGGTCGTTTGTTCCCCTGAACCCCTTCTGGATCCGTCACTGAAATCCTAGCTTCATCAACTTCCATTTTTCGTATTTCGAATTGGAACAGTCTAAAATTTTTGGGTAATGGTTAAAAACCTTTTTTTTGTAAATTTTGAATATATTAAAGCAGAATTGTGGACTTAGTATTGAATAGGAGCGAGTTCTATGTCTGTAATTGTCTGCTGGTAAATCACGAATGAATTTAACAAGAGCTTCGCAGAGCGGCGCATATACGCCCGAGAGGGGCTTGTCAGTAGAATTGGCCATTTTTTCGATTCAAGGGCAGATAAAGTTATCAAAATTTTGTTTGCACAACAAGATACCATAGAGATTTATTGTGGCTAGTTTGATTAAATTCTGGTAGAAACTGTAGGAGTTGCACACATGAGAAAATGGACATTTTTGAGAAAATGGGCATTCAAGAACGAAAACGGTTATCTAAATTCCGTAAGCAGTGTGCACAACTAGACACCATGGAGATTCATTGTGGCAAGTTTGATCAAATTCTGATCAAAACTGTAGGAGGAGTTGCGCACACAAGAAAATGGGCAATTTTTTAATTCAAGGGGAGATAATTCAAGAACGAAAAGAGTTAATTAAATTCCGTAAGCGGGATGCACAACTAGACACCATGGAGATTCATTGTGGCAAGTTTGATCAAATTCCGATCAAAACTGTAGGAGGAGTTACGCACACAAGAAATTGCTAACGGACGGACAGACGGACAGACGGACGGACAGACGGACAGACAGACAGACGAGCGGGGCCATAACATAATACGACCATTCGGGCGTATAAAAAGTCATGGTTTTGATAGTGCCTCTAGGAAAAGACATTGAAAAACATTGAAACAAAAACTGCTGATAAGTTACAAACATATCTTTTTGCTTCAATATTACATTATTTTCTGCGCTCGATTCCAAGAGTTAAACAATAAGTGATGGCTCGTGAATTTCGTTATCGCAGTTTGATGGTCCCATATAAAAGCGGATCCAGTATTTCATCACGAGGGTTCCAACAGATCATGCACGTTATGCACCTTGGATTTTTACAGTTGGTCTGGGAACAGAAAGGACCGACATGTAGATGTTTTTGCCACTGGTTTCTCACTGGCGATCGAATCAACACGATCAACCCGATCGCGTATTTGGATTTCTCGATCAATCCCGTCCAAATGACGTTTCCTTGATCACTAGCCGATCAATCTGACCTCTACAGTCGAATTGATCGAATCAATGATGAGATGAAGCGGAGGTTGAGGTAACCCTTTCCCAAACAAAACCTGGTTTTGACGTCCCTAATAGAAAAGGCCGGGTAAACATTGAGGCAAAAAAAATGCTGATAACCAGCATTTTCTCCTTTTGCGTCAATATTCTCTATGCTATAACATACTCAAATCGAACCTTTATTAACATCTATTTTGTCGTCTGCAGCAACTTTTGAATGGAACCACCCTAAAAGTTGCCATTCGAGAAAGGGTTGATCGGGTGTGGTCGGTAGCCACTCGAGTACAAGTCGAGGTTATCGAGCGCAGGTTGGGTGCTGGGTCGAGTAAAATATCAACCCGAACACGCTTGCTCTCCAGACACGATTCATTCTCGATCAGGTTGATCGCGCACTTGATCAATACACGATCGCTTCCCAATCAATATTCTACTCGATTGCACACGAATATTTTTGTCAGTCAAAATACTTCGGGAATGAAGCCCGAGCTGTCTAGGTCAAGCTCGATCACCCAAACCGTTCCCGATCACCTATGCCGATCGAAATCGATCTGCACTCAATCACTTGATCGGGCGTCATCAAGATGATTTTAACAACAGTGGGAATCTAGCATTTCAGAAAACATTCCAACACTACGCGTGTGAAAGAAATGCATATAACTGAATAGGGAACGATTTTATATCGAGTTAGCCGTGACGTAATTTCGGACAAACATTAGTATTTCGTGGGTGTTGTTATAGAATCTCGTTACTACGGCTTGATTCAAGCCGTAGTTATGAGATTATATAACAACACCGACGATTTATCAAAACATAACAGTAATCCCAAAATATTTTTAGAACAAAATTCATTGCCATTTTCATAAATCCATCGTGTGATGTGAGGTGCGATGTGAGTAACTAACGCACAATAAGCAGATACATGTCTGTCGAGTTTGGCGTCTCTAAAAGAGAACGTTGTTGAAAATATTAAGAGAAAAGAAGAAATGATAGCTGCCTGTCAAGTTTTCCTGTTCCAAGTGTATATGCAGACGGACAGACGATGGACAACGGACAAACAATATACTCAGTCCAATATTTCAACTCTTTTTGACCTTTTTTCCATTAATGCCAAACAAGACCTGACGAGAGAAAATGCTTGAGAAAACATTGAGACAAAAGAGGGAAATGCTGATGATCAGCTGTTTCTCCTTTTGTCTCAATATTTTCTATACTGTTATGCAAACAAAATTATCTTTTATCAACACCCATCTTGTCGTCTGCAGTGGCTTTCAAGTCCAATTTTTTGCCATCTGGGAAAGCGTTAAAGTGCCATTACACATACCTATTTCACTTGTGGTAAGAATAAAGGAGTTTAACCCATTACCAGATGGCATTGCTTTGGACTTGTCCAAATTCAAAGATGATGCAGACGACAATTTCAAGTGATTGGAATTTTACATCTTTTGGCAATTTTAGTTGGAAAACATTGTGGAAAATGAAGAAATTGCTTGTCACAAGCAATTTCTTCATTTTCAACATTATTTTCAAAAGCTTCTATCTTGTGGGAAGTCAAAAGCCGTCACTGTGTGGTAATGGGTTAATATATCGTCGCTTTTCAACGAAAATCTCGTAAATGCAGCTTGTTTTAAGCTGCAGTTACGAAATTTTCGTTGAAAAGCAGCAATACAAAACGCAACACACTCAGCTTAAGTAAATAGTATATTTATTGTGTATAATAAGTCAACATTTGAAACACATCTTCAAAAATAATTTAACAATAATTGATCAACAATGGTACATGAAAAAAAGACAGATTTATCTTATCCACAGAAAGAAACCTATGGAAACCAACAGAGGAATTTAATTCTTTCCCAAACATGTCTTGGTTTTGACATCCCTAATAGATCTTCCAGAATATGGTTACGATGTCTAACGTGAAAAAGCTTTATAAACCATTTGGACAAAAGGAGTAAATGATGATAACGAGTTTTTCTCCTCTTGTCTCAATATTTTCTGTACTATATTGTCCACAAATCTTGACTAGATCAACAAAATAAACAGCATCAGAATTACTTGGAATAGTCTAGTCTAGAAAATATTTACAGAAGAGAAGAAAACGCATGATATCAGCATTTTCTTCTTTTGCCTAAATAATTTTCCTAGCTTCCTTTACTAAAGATATCAAAAGAAGGTGCTATTTGGACGTACAGAAAGGTTTAAAATGAATTCTGTTTGATGATTAGCATACACTCATCTTTGGAAAAAAGTTTTCATAAGCAACTTGTTCATAGGCTTTAACAAGAGCTGTCCGAAGACAGCGCGCTCGACTTTCTAAGTAGCTTAGTATAAAGGGCCATAACTCCAAATATAGTGGAGCCAGGGTCATGGGCCCTGGTAGTAAGGTAGAGGGTGTGATGGTGAATAAGTATACCAAGTTTAGGTTGAATCCCTTTGATAGTATGGAAGTTATTGATGTTTGAAAAAAACTTTAACCTTTGTTGCAACGCCGACGCCAACGCCGACGCCCGGGTGACAGTATAAGCTCTCATTTTCTTCGAAAAGTCGAGCTAAAAATTGAGTCAGGATCTGGAAAAAGGGCCCATATAGCATTTAGCAAAGATCCAGGATCAGATTAACCCTTTCCCAAATAAGACCTACTTTTGACGTTCCTACTAGAAAAGGCTTGGGAAAACATTGAGGCAAAAGAAGAAACTGCTGATTATCAGCAGTTTCTCCTTTTGTCTCAATATCTTCAATGTTATTTTGTACATAAATCACATCTTAATCAATAACAATTTTGTTGTTTGCAGCAGCTTTCATATTGGTTGACCCTAAAATGCCTAAAATTTTGTTGTTTGGGAAAGGGTTAAGCTGAATTTGGGCCTGTCAGGATTCATTTTGCTTTCCGAAAATTGCTTCGGGCAACAAAACAGCTATTAAAGAACAGCATGCATCCTAATCAGAATGAACATATGCACGACTATTCTGATCCCATGTTAATCTCAAATGCCATAAGGGACCTTTTTCCAGATTGTGGCTACATTATTTTTTAAATTGTTCGGTAAAATGGCACATTAAACAATGGATCCCAATCTACTTGAGAGGATCGTCAAAAATGTCGTCCAATGTTTTACTTTTGTCCTCAGTTTTTGTGGTCTCGGTTGTTTTCTTTGCTTTCTTTTTCTCCTTGGGTTTAGTTGTAGAACTTGTGTCTGCAAATATGTCATCTGGAATAGGAGTACAGATTTAGTGGTTTAGTGCATCACTTTGGTTTGGTAGGGTGAGCGTTCTTCAACCCTTTTCCAAATGACTAGATTTAGACTGGTTTAATTCAAAGGCTATGCAGATGACAAAATTACTGCCAGTAAATGCGAGAAAAGTACATGCTTTACCATGGAAAGCATAAAGGGAAAATAAGAAAATGTTGGATTTGAGCATTTTCTTCTTTTCTCTCAAAGCTTATCAAACCCTTTCATATCAGGGTCATCCAAACCAGGTCAAGTTTGAAAACGGGAAGTGAAACCAAGGCTACTTCCCACGAAATGAATGAGTTAATTTTGAAGTCAAGATAAAACGTGTTGAAGACAAAAATCTTAATATTTAATTCCTCTTTTTTCCAAACAGACATTGTAAAAAGAATAATTCTTAGCTGATTACTTTACCTTTTATGTTTCTCAAAGATGAAAAATTTGAAGTAAACTTTCAAATTTTCTAAATTTTCTCATTGCCTTTTCAGACTTAGTTTAAATGCACAAGCATTTGAATTGTGCAGAAAATAAAATATCAAAGAATTACCTATATCATCTTTGAAAATCTGCTTTTTGGGTGCTGCAGCCTTTTTCTTCACTTTCTTCTCTTTCAGCTTGGCTTTTGGAATGTCGTTAAATATGTCAGTGTCATCATCGAACAAATCTTCGTCCTTTGTCACAGCCTTCTTTGATTTTGGCTTTTTGTCCTTTGCATTTGTGGCAAAAATATCATCACCATTTTCTGCTGATTCTACTTTTTTCTGTTCTACTGAAGTAAATGAAATTAGCATTATAAACATATGAGCCGGGATCTGGAAAAATGTCCCTTATAGCATTTTAGACATCCATGTTTCAAGACCAGCCTGTGCCTAAGCAAATACTGGCATACATCGATGCTGCTATTCTATGGTTGCTAAAGGTCACAAAGAAGCTATTAGAGAACAACATGGATCCTGATCAGACTGTGCGAATGCAAAGGCTGGTCTGGATCCAGGTTGTTCCCAAATGCCATAAAGGACGTTTTTCCAGATCCTGGCTTTATCATTATGTATGTACATTTGAATTGTGTTTTTTCTCAATTATTATAATTACAAGTGCTGCTTTGTTTTGCAAAACATTAAGTTTCCTTTGAGCGAAAATAATTCGCAATGTTTTTGAAGGTATGTTTTTTGCTTATCAAAGTTCTTTTTTAGTTGGCAACTTTCACTATAGCTGGCGCAAGATTGTATGGCACATGTTTACATTTTGTCCAAATGTAAACAAAACAGTATTGTAGAAAAGATGAATAAATTCTTTATAAGTAGTGACGTAAACATTGTTGAAAATTTAGGTACAGTGATAGAGTGGTCTGTTCACTGTTCAGAGTTTTCTTCGTTTTATCAAACAATGTTTTGCTTACATTTAAATAAAACGTAAACATGTGCCATACGATCTTGTGCCAACAATAGGTGAAATTTATGTTAATCAGTATTTTATTCTTTTTCTTTCAATGTTTTCAAAAGTTGAATTGGTCAATGATTAAGAATTTCCACAAAAACAAACCTTTCTTCTTGTTCAGGCTAGAATCACCAAATATATCATCATCGGCATCATTTGCTGTTGTTGTTGTTTTGGCCTCCTTCGGTACTTTCTCTTTTGGTTTTGACAATGCAGGAGAAGCAAACAAATCATCATCATTATCATCTAGTATCACAGTTTTAGCTTTATTGTCTGGCTTATTCTCAATTGATATATTCTCCTTTTTAACATTGCTTGTTGCTTTGGGTTTTGAAAGAGATGGCGATCCAAATAAATCATCATCGTCATCAACAACTAATGGTTTAGATTTAGATTTCGTGTCCTTCACTGCTTTAGATAAATCACTGAATAAATCGTCATTTTGTTCTGTTTTAGATTCTGATTTTATTGCACTAGTCACAGCCGGGGGAGCAAACAAGTCATCTATATTATTGTCTGTGTTTTTATTTTTCGATGCACCAAATGAATTGCTAGAGAATATGTCCGTGTCGTCTGATATGGCTTCTTTTGGCTCGATAACAGATTTTGTTGTTTTTGGAGGACTCGCTCCGAACAAATCGTCGTTACCGAACATGTCTGTTTTTCTGGAGTTTGTTTTGGAAGTTTCTGTTGAAGGCACATGTGGTAGGGAATCTGAAATATAGTATAGAACAAGCATTCTGAAGTATTGCAAAACAATACCAAGTCCCCTACCGGCTTTATATATGTGTTTAGAAAAAAAGCCCCAAAAATTTCAAAGTCCAGTTGCTGGCATTCGTATCTTCCTCAAAAATACTGGACCGGAACGAAACTCAACCTTGTTCTGTAACTTATCAATGCGGGTCTACGTACCAAAAATAAGCTCAATAGCTGCAAGCATTAAGAAAAAAAGTCTGGAAAACTGTGATTTCCCAGAAATTTTCTAAGTCCAGCATCCGTATCTTCCCCAAAAATCACTAGAGCAGAACGAAACTCACACTCGTTCTGTATCTCATCAATATGTGTTCATATACCGAAAATCAGCTCAATACCTGCAAGCGTTTAGAAAAAAAAAGTCTGGAAAACTAATTTCCCAGTAATTTTCTAAGTCCAGCATCCATATCTTCCTCAAAAATCACTGGACCGGAACGAAACTCAAACTTGTTCTGTAACTCACCAATGCAGGTCTACATACTAAAAATCAGCTCAATAGCTGCAAGCATTAAGAAAAAAAGTCTGGAAAACTGTAATTTCCCAGTAATTTTCTAAGTCCAGCATCCATATCTTCCTCAAAAATCACTGGACCGGAACGAAACTCAAACTTGTTCTGTAACTCATCAATGCGGGTCTACATACCAAAATTCAGCTAAATAGCTGCCAGCATTAAGAAAAAAAGTCTGGAAAACTGTAATTTCCCAGTAATTTTCTAAGTCCAGCATCCATATCTTCCTCAAAAATCACTGGACCGGAACGAAACTTAAACTTGTTCTGTAACTCATCAATGCGGGTCTACATACCAAAAATCAGCTCAATAGCTATCCCCGTTAAGAAAAAAAGTCCGGAAAACTAATTCACCGGACTGACGGACGGACAGACGGACGGACGGACGGACGGACAGACAGACTGACTGACGGACAGAGTGCAAACCTAAAGTCCCCTTCGGCTTCGCCGGTAGGGGACTAAAAAATTTAATGAGGAGAGCATTAACACTTTCCCAAACAAAACTGACTGAAATACTGTAAAATGTTGTTAAACCCTTTTAAATCAATAACCTTTTGCTGGGCATAAAAGTGGTATAGGAATATGATATCGGGAAAGATTGGAAAACATGAAGACAAGAGCGGGAAAAAAATTCTTGTGCTACATTGTACAAGAATTATTCTCCATAAATATTCACATGTGCTGTCTGCAGCAGCCATGAAATTTTATCCATGGCCAGCATTTTCCCTTTTGCCTCAATATTTTCCATATTACATTGTGTATACAAATTACATCTTACTCGCAATACATTAATTTGTCATCTGCAGTAGCCTTTGAATTGACATAGTCAATTTTTTAGACGTTTGTGAATGGGTGGAATGTACCCAATACAAGGGGAACAACTCTGGTGGTATCCACTTCATCTGACAGAGTAGTAGAAGTCGGACTATCTGGCGAGAAGAAGTCATTTGTGTCATCTAACCAATTCCAAAACAATGATACTATTTGATGACACCCCACTAGATAAATGCTTTGGAAAACATTGTGGAAAATGAAAAAATTCCTTGTGGCAATTTCTTCATTTCCCACAATGTTTTCTACCCAGAAATACCAGAAAATGTAGAATTCCTTTCACATGGTACTCTCGTCTGCAACACCTATGAATTTGGATGAGTAAAAAACAATTCTGTCTAGTAATGTATTGATATACAGAAAACAAGCCTGTTTGTTATATCAAATAAAACAAACAGGTTTATTTTCTATATATTAACCCATTCCCACAGCAAATTTTGATCCTTTGAGAAGCTACTTTCATTTTTCGCAAAGTTTAGCAAACATCTACAGAGGCTTTGATGAACATAATACCTGATACAGTTGGAACAACTCTGGTGGTATCAACATCACCTGATAAAGTAGGTGAAGTTGGACTTGCTGGTAAAAGTCATTTGTGTCATCTAACCAGTTCCAAAAGAATGATACTTTTTGATGACACCCAACTAGATAAACGCTTTGGGAAACATAGTGGAAAATGAAGAAATTACTTGTGACAAGCAATTTCTTCATTTCCAACAATGTTTTCTACACAGAAATACCAAAAACATGTAGAATTCCCTTCACATAAAATTGTCGACTGCAACATCTTTGAGTTTGGACCAGTCTAGAAATTTGCCGTCTGGTTATGGGTTAAATTTAGAAGAACTTTAAAAATACCTGATACAGGGGGAATAACTCTGGCGGTATCCACATCATCTGACAATGTCGGAGAAGTTGGACTTGCTGGTGAGAAAAAGTCATTTGTGTCGTCTGGACTCTGAGCTGATGCTCGCTTTCTGGCAACGCGGGATGGAGGACGTCTCTTGGTCTGGATTTTAGCTCTATCCTGGAATTAGAAAGGTCCTGCTCTATTTATCTCTTATTTATTGTAATGATTGTCATTTTTGAGGTTCTCAATTGTACATGTTACAAGGCAGAGGTTTCTAAATATATAATGGGAAAAGATTCAGATCCGTAGCCATTAACTGTCAAAGGACATTACCTTGATTTTATTAAATCTTAATGGAGCTAAGTGCCACTTGAACAATTTTTCAGATTTATTGCTGCAGATGAACATCGCACAACATTCATTCTGAATATTCAGCTCCTAATCCCAAACAGTGCCCTTGAGTATTCAAAGAAAAAACGCCTCAATGATTCCCCAAGCTTTCTCTTTTAAGGACTTGGACTTTTAGGGTCTTGTTTGTGATAGTTTGTACTTCACAAACTATCACAAACAAGACCCTAGAAGTCCCTAAAAGAGAAAGTGTTTGCTATTAAAACAGCAAGTCAGCCTATCTACCTTATTGGCACTTTGTAATGTTTGAGCCTCTGCTGGGGCATCAAAGCCTATGTTTAATGGTTCAGGCTCCTTTATGGGTGGACCAGCTCCAGGTAATAATGCTGCTGGGTTAAAATTCAAGTTGGCCTGTAAAACAAAAGAAATGTTCAAAGCTCTTTCTAAACAGACAAAATTCAAGAGCAGTCCAAAATGTAAGATGGCAAAATCATATAATGTATGTAACTGAAAAACGTTAAACTTATAAACTAATAATGGAATAAAATTGACCTAAGTATCAGAGGAAATAGCTTGTGAACTGTTACTGACTACTAATGATTAAAACAAATGTGGGGTTTATAGTGATAAACAGACAAGACAAAATCTATATACAACCCTCCTCTATCAATTTTTTTTTTTTTTTTCAAAATGGTATTCAAATTCTTGAGTACAGAATACAATTTGCAGGTATTTAAAATAGCACCTGTAGTTTTCCTATTTTTCCCTTGGGTGGTGATTTTGTTTCTGTTACTACAGGCTCTGTCTTCTTTATATCAACTTTCGGTTTCTATGGCAAAAAAACATGCAAATAAAACTTGTTAAGAAAGAATACATTAAGCAAAATCTAGCAAAATAAATTGTTAAGAAAGAACACATCAAGCAAAATCTAGCAAAATTAATCAAATATGAAGCAATCAAACTAAGAATTAAAATTATTTGAACTGGCATCTGGAAAAAGGCTCTTGTTATGGCATTTGAGAACAACATGGATCAAGATCAGCCTATGCATATATGCACAGTCTGATCAAGATCCATGCTGTTCTCTAAAAGCTTCTTCAGAAACTTCCTGAGATCAGCACAAATCCTGATCAGACTGCACTTAGGCACAAGCTGATCTGGTAACATAAAAGTATGAAATTCTGTAAGGCACCTTTTTCCAGATCCCACATTGTTTCTTTTTTAACTCCTTTCTTTGATCTTTATTCTTACATTGGAAGATAATGTAGACAAAGATCCGCCTGCATATCATATGCAGTCTGATCTTAGTCTACACTATATGCTTGACATTCAGTAATTTGTATAACCCTTTTGAAAACTAGAAAATAGCAAATATGCTTTCTACGGAAAAAAACACTTAAGGGATTTTGATAAGTCTAAAAACAAAGAATAGGTCCAATTAAAAGAAGACATACAGTATTAAAAAGGTCAAACTTCAATCAAACTAAGTAAAAACTAGGTAGATTAGAAGCAATAAAATACAGACAGCAAAAAATGAATAAAACGCTAGTTACTCAAGGCTATTTCAAGACAGAAAAATGTATCAAATGTGACCCGCAATACAAAAATGGACCATCTCGGAAATGTGGAAAGTATTGACCATAGTCAGACTGCTTCGTCAGATCTTGGATTATTTTGAGAATCTATAAGAATGTTTTTCTACCTTATAACATGGCTATCTTTTAAAATTACAGTCGAAACTCGTTATGTCGCCATCGGATAAGTCTAAATTCCGCTTAAGCCGAAGTGAAAGTCATGTCCCGTAATCAACAATGGGTTATCAAAATGTTTAATCAAAATAATTTCGAAACAAATACAGTCATTGAAATTTAGTAGGAAAAGGATAGAAATTGCTCGTTTCGAGCAATTTCTTTCCTTTTCCAACTATATTTCAATCATGGACACATAATGATGCCCATCAAAAATGGTCGAATATCGTTTTCATCGAAAATAATCAAAATCGGATGAGTCGAGCTCCGGATATGTACGTTGAGGTATTTTGACAACCCCTCTGACTTCGACACAACAAGTGTCGACTGTATATTTTGTTGAGATCTATGTCTAATCTGGGTTTTCTATATATATCGTCGGTGTAAATGCAAAACCTTCTATCTCGATTTGTGCGATTTTCAAATTATAAACTTATGTGCCCAGTTTAGACAATTCTCGCAGGTTTTGAGACATTTTTACTGATCAGTATTAATGACACATTATTTGTGAACGATATGTCCGAATTTCAAGTAAAACATTTCAGTTTGAGAAAAGTTATTTCACTTTTTCCCCTCCCCTTTAAAATTTTCCAAAAACGAGATACGAGGTTTTGCATTTACAACGACGATATTGTGATTACAGGCTTCCTTGATGGTCCTTTTTAACATTATAGGTCACAAGTGTGTTCATATCACAGTCACTACATGCAAACAACAGTAAAACAAACAAAATCAGAGAAGTAACAACATTAAAATGTTAATTACCCGATCTGGGGAACCAAAGAGATCATCATCTGGGCTAGACAATCCTGAAATACAATGTATACAGTTTAATCCTTTCCAAAATGACTCATCTTTAGACCCTTTAACCCTTTCCCAAACAAGACCTGGTTTTGACGTCCCTGTAAGAAAAGGCTTGGGAAAACATTGAAACAAAATAAGAAACTGCTGATAACCAGCAGTTTCTCCTTTTGTCTCAATTTTTTCTGTACCATATATTACACAAATCCTATCTTTAAATAACATCCATTTTGTCATTTGTGACAGTTTTTGAAGTGGATTACCCTAAAATTTTGTCATTTGGGAAATGTTTGATCCTTTCCTAAATGACTCATCTTTAGACCCTTTCACTCGAAGGGAGTTGCAGATGACAAAATTATTTATAAGAAAACATGTTTGTTATTGCATAGAAAATATTGAGAGAAAAGGAGATGTTGCTGATTATCAGCTTTTCCTTTTTTGCCTCAATTTGTTAAGAATATGTCTTGTTTAGGAAAGGCTTAAATCAGATTCTTAAGTCACTTTTAATTTATCAAAACAGATGACCTATCCACTATTTTCCAAAATATCAGTCCCTTTTTACTATTGAACAATTTCGAACTGCCATCATGTGATTTCACAGATTCTCTAGCTACCTGTATGATATTTCATTATATAATCATAAAATCAACAAAATCATGAAGCATTAGATAAATTATCATTGTGCTAGTATTTGACAGAGTGCAATACTGCTATTGAGGATTATTGTTTATATACAGAATTATTTCTCTACTTTTAGTACTTTTTTTCTAACAATTTCTCAACTTTGACTGCTATGTTCCCACATCTCATACAAGTTAGCCCTATCTCGCATTCATAAGTAAAGAAGTAAATGGAAAATGGAAAATGAATGTCTCCCTGTAATTTCATATCCCCTAGACTTCAAGCCTGAGACTACAAGACATCAATAGGAAACGATTTTATCCTGTAAAGCGTGACGTAATTTAAAACAAACATTAGTTTTTCCTATGTGTTGATAAAAAATATCGTAACTACGGCTTGAATCAAGCCATAGTTACGATATTTTATAACAACATCGACAATTCATCAATACATAACGGTAAACCCAGTCTATTTTTAGCACAACATTCATTGTATACCTACCAGACGGCTCACTAGACTGTGTGTCCGTCTCTGGAGACTTCTTAACCCGTCCAGCAAATGGGTTCACCCCACCAAACATATTTACCCCACCCACTGGCTTCTTGGGCTTAACTTCCACAGGGGATGCAGGCTGTAAGATATCAAAATTGTTTTTGAATAAAGAAATGCAATGTTATAGCAATTTGATTTAACAAATGTACCATTTTCAAATGCTCATTTGCATAAAATTTTGTAGAGCAACGACGGGTATTATCGACCACTTAAGGTTCAAATCATGTTACGGGTGAAACATGCTGACTGTCCTCCTGACATCATTGACTGTCACCGAGATTAAAATATTGGCTTTCGATTGCGTGTGTTACCGACCATATATCTTTGAAATGTAATAATGTACCAGCGTTTTTATAAGATGACCTTGAGCAGTCTGTTATCGACCAGTGTGGCAGTTATCGACCACTTACCCAAAATGTTATTTATAGTTTAAAAGTTGATGTACGGGTGTAAGATCCGTAATCTCTATGCAGAGGTCATTGCCTTTACAAATGATTGATTACAGTCAAACCTGCCCTAGCGACCCTCTGAATTTAGCGACTTCCTGTCATATGCGACCGTATTTTTTCCTCCCGAAGCATTTTGCTATAATTTGACCCTGAATTAAACGACTCCCTGCCTTACCCGACAAGCGACCTTAAAAACTGTGCCCAAATCAACCGTCGAAACTGTTTTTAGCGACTTTTCCCCGGGGTCGTAATTTCAAAATAATTATGGATTCTTGAGACGGAAACGAAAGTTAACGGTGTTCAAAATCAAATAGCGTGAGAAATAAGTTATCGTAAAAAATGATGTCACCGGGTCGAACTTGATTGTAATTTTCTTAGTAGGGATTGGCTTGTAAACTGCCGAAATATTTGTTCGATTAAGAATCCCTTGAGTATTGGCAACTACGAATCCGCGAATCAAGTAGGCACAAACAATGACAGGATGAAATTTTTGGCAAATTCTCGAATTCAATTTACAGTTTTGGTTGTTTGAAATGGCCGATCTTTTCATCAAGAAGAACTTCAAAATTAATGTTGAACAGTGGGAATAACAAAATAGGAAATGTTGGATCGAGGACAATTCATTATTTGACATGTCTAAAGGTCTGCTGACATGCTGATTTTCACCATGACGGTCAGTGCATTGTAAAGAAAACTTAATGTAGATCGATTGACGGATATTCTTACTATATAAGGCGTGTTCCTCCAATCATTTTATTTAGTTTTATTATATGTAGAGTATATTCATTTGTAAATTAATTTTAGCATGCAATAAATACTAAACATTGATCGTACATGTACACTTTGAAAATTTTACCAATTCTGTCTGACTCTCAATTAAGAGACCACCTGTCATATGTGACCTTTTTTGGTGAATCCCAAAGACGGTCTCTTAATACAGGTTTGACTGTACTTCTAGGGAGGTCGTTCAGTAATAATCTTAACAACAATGACTGATCAGAAGAGTGTGGGGTATTATCGACCACTGGAGGTTGAAACCACATGGAAGATAAAATGGGTTGACTTTTGTTCTAACATCGTAGACTGTCAGCCATATTCAAAAAATGCCTTTCAATTGTGTGTGTTACCGACCTCTGAACATAGTTACAGGAAGAAGGGCACTTCTTTGGTTGGTAACACCCGCACTCCGTAAATGTTTGCGGCAGTTACCGACCACCCATGTTTCTAAGGTCAGACAGCTTATACAGTCATCAGACAAAGTTAGAGAGGTGAGAAATTCAATTTGGCACTTGTTTTGATGAATGAAATGGAAAAATACAAAGCGCTTTATCATAAAAATCCATTTCTTAAATGAACATAGCTCTTAACTCATCGGATAAGACGGACATTTTGTAAATAACGTTCATGTGCCTCTTGCAATGAATGGTTAAAATTTCTTGAAGAACGCCTGATTTGGGTAGAAATGTAGACATAATACTTGGTAAAGATCTACTATGTCGGATTTTTAAGTTATAATTAAAGCTAATGAGATCATATGAAGGAAATGGTAATCAAAACAGTAAATGGTCGATAATTCCCAATGGTCGAAATAACCCGACATTGCTCTAACAACAGCTTTATATTTTCGAAAAAGTTGCGAAAACCCAAATGCTTTACATTTTGACATGATCGACCTTTCACTAATACATGTTTTAAACAAGATGTGTTTGTGAAACACTAATGTCACGGAAGAGCCTCATGTTAAGTTTTCAAGTTAAGTTTCGAACTGACAGACAGAGGGGCGGATAGACAGAGGGACAGACAGACAAATGGACAGACAGGCAGACAGACAACCATAAAATAATATGCCCCCGATCTTTCAATACGGGAGCATAAAACGCAGAAATAATAACGTAGAAGGTCAAAGGTTCTTTTATGGTATAAGTACACATTGCAGCTGAAAATAAATACCAAATTTTACATATATTATTTTTTTTCTTGGTCATATAGCTTATGATACAAAAATTGGAACAGCATACCAAAGTTACCGTGGCAACTCATCAACTAGAAATCTATCACTGAAGGTGATAAAAATACCCCCGCCACCACCTCTGTTCGGACAAGCGTTTTTGTTGAATCAGGAGCCATACTCAGAAATTTGTCAATCCGATTTTATTGAAATTTGGTCCAATCAGGGGCCATAACTCAGAAAGTATCTGTCTGATTTCCGTCAATTTTGCATCTTGCATATATACTGGTCGTAATGCATACCTGTGCCAAGTATGAAGCAAATCGTTCAGTAAATGTAGGAGGAATTGTCCGGACATGCATTTTTGTCAAATCAGGGGCCATAACTCAGAAAGTGTCTTTCTGATTTACGTGAAATGTGCGTCTTCCACATTTACAGAAGTTAATGCACACCTGTGCCAAGTATGAAGCAAATCAGACAGTAACTAAAGGAGGAGTTGTCCGGACAAATATTTTTTGGTAAAATCAAAAGCTATAACTGAGAAAGTAATTGTGAGATTTTCGTGAAATTTGCGTCATGCACATCTACAGGTCCTAATGCACACCTGTGCCAAGTATGAAGCAAATCGTACAGTAAGTGTAAAAGGAGTTATCCGGACAAGCATTTTTGGGTCATATCAGGGGCCATAACTCAAAAAGTATTGGTCCGATTTCCTTGAAATTTGCGTCTTGCACATCTACAGGTCACAATGAACACTTGTACCAAGTATGAACTAAATCGGTCCACAAGTGTAGGAGGAATTATCCGTACAAGCATTTTTGGTCAAATCAGGAGCCATAACTCAGAAAGTATCAGTCCGATTTTCGTGAAATTTGCGTCATGCACATCTAAAGGTCCTAATACACACCTGTGCCAAGTATGAAGCAAATCGGACAGTAACTGTAGGAGGAGTTGGCCGGACAAGCATTTTTGGGTCAAATCAGGGGCCATAACTCAAAAAGTATTGGTCTGATTTCCGTGAAATTTGCGTCTTGCACATCTACAGGTCACAATGAACACAAGTCTTGTGCCAAGTATGAACTAAATCGGTCCACAAGTGTAGGAGGAGTTATCCGGACAAGCATTTTTTTATCAAATCAGGGGCCATAACTCAGAAAGTATCAGTCCGATTTTCGTGAAATTTGCGCCTTGCACATCTACAGGTCACAATAAACACTTGTGCCAAGTATGAACTAAATCGGTCCACCAGTGTAGGAGGACTTGTCCGGACAAAGTTTTGGAGACAGACCAACCATCCAACCAACCATCCAACCATCCAACCAACCACTGGACCGACAGGCTGATTCCAGTATACCCCCTTCAAACTTCGTTTGCGGGGGTATAAATATCCAAATGATGAATTTCTTTAGTGATTGCAAACCGACATTCATCAATTTTTGTACCTTCTCAACATTTTCCAATTTACTCGGCTCCTTCTTTCCAGCACCAAACAAATCATCATCGTCGGAGTCTTCAAATTTGGAGCTCTCTAATGGTAGAGGTGCTGGCTTGACTGGGTCCAGTTCCTGTCTGGTGACTGGTTTCACTTCCTGTTTCTTGACTGGTCCCCCGCCAAATAAATCATCTTCCTCATCTCCCTCTCCAAATAGGGGATCCACTATAACAGAATTTAGTAATTGGATGTAGATTAACGTCATTTTAACAATGTTTTCATCCATACTTAAATGACTACTGCTAATAAAATCAGATAAAGGCACGAAATTGCTCTTACCAAACAAAGACTAACCTATATGACAATAAGCTATGTGAACCTATGATGGTTTTGAATATCACAAGAGTATTCTAACATCAAAGACAAGAGCTTCACGGAACCGCGCATACATGTATACGCATACATGTATACATATATATGAAAAAGACAGGCTTATCAGTGAAATTGGGCATTTTTTTAAATTCAAAAGCAAACAATTCAAGAACAGTTTCTCTAATTGGTATGCACAACTAAACAGCATGAAAATTCAATGCGGTAAGTTCGATCAAGTTCTGAATGCATCTGTAGGAGGAGTTGTGCATACAAGAAGAAATTGCTAACAGATAGACGGGCAGGCAACCAAGGCCATAACATAAAATGACCCAGCAGGTGTATGATGATTTATTTACATGATAAAGAAAGCTATACAACTCCATAAAGAAATGCTTTTACCTGTTTTCTTCGCAGATGGTTTTGTTTCTTCTTTCTT
This sequence comes from Fragum sueziense, assembly GCA_963680895.1. Taxonomy (NCBI): domain Eukaryota; kingdom Metazoa; phylum Mollusca; class Bivalvia; order Cardiida; family Cardiidae; genus Fragum; species Fragum sueziense. Next base: position 8,230,698 of record OY804608.1, read on the forward strand.
AACTTCCTGTTTATCTGCTGGTTCCACCTCTTTCTCTTCTTTCTTCTTCAATCCAGGAAGCAGGGCACCGGCCCCTGGTCCAAACATGGATACCCCACCCACTGGTTTCTTGTGTTTCGGTTTTGATTCTTCAACTTCCTCCTGTTGACAAAACACACCAAATGTTTTAGCCTATTTAACCACTATTTCCACATAAAGACACTTTTTGACCCACAGCAAGATTAAGACTTTGGAAAATATTGCCTAACAAGAAAATGGCTTTGGATAACAAAGCTTGTGACAATACATTTCTTCATTTCCAACAATGTTTTCTACCTATAAAGGCAAAGAATATTGTAGAATTTCGTCATCAGCTCTGTCATCAATGCCTGGTCCAAAACATGGATATCCCTTTTCTTTTGTTTGGGTTTTGATTCTGCAGCTTCATCCTTGTGGCAAAAAAAAACTGGACTTGAATTGGGGCAAACTAATATTTTCTCTTCAGCATAAGCAGTTATTTGAGTAAACTGCTATTGACATATAATAATGAGTGTCAATTGTTGGCCCAGTCTATTACTTTTTCTTAACCCATTGACAACATTCTATATCTACATGTATGTGTAAGACCAGTGTATCTAATCATTTGTTCCTGGCCTTACTTCAATGAATAGAAGCACAATATCCAAATCACAAATAAGAGCTCCTAGTTCCATCCAGATGATTTGTAATCAATTCATCTTTTGTACAATGACAACAAGGATATTGGCTAAGCCAAGATTCAAACCCACATTGAACAATGTCTCTGGATTGACAGATTCAGACCATGTCATGGTTTTGACATCGCTAATGGAAAAGACTGAGAACCTGCACTTTCTCAGATTCTCCCCTTTCCTCAAAATTTTCATTTCTATATTTGTATAACAATCCCATGTTTATCAATGTCATCTGAGGAACTTTGAAATTGAAAGGGTGGACTTACATCCTCGAGAGTCTGTTTTCTCGGTGTTGGAGGTTTCGCAAACAAATCTGCTTCCTCTTCATCTTCTCCAAACAAACTAGCGCCACCTGCTGGCTTTGTCGCTTTAGGTTTGGTCACTTTTGTAATGCTGGTTGTTGTATCTATTTTCTGTAATATATTTTTTTATGGTTTAGTTTTAAAGATTGTTGCACTTATGAAATAGCACTTCCCAATTATTGGCCAAAGATTTGAATAAACATATTTGAAAGATGCTACAGACGACAAAACTAATGTTATCTATTATTTGAAATTTGCACGGAAAGCATTGAGAGAAAAGGAGAAAATGCTGAAAATCAGCATTTTCTCCTTTTTTATCAATGCTTTCTAATACTAATTACTAAGGACGTCAAAACCAGGTCTTGTTTTGGAAAGGGACAAAACATTCACAAACAAATCTGCATCTTTTTCATCCTCTCCAAACAAACTAGCGCCACCTGCTGGCTTAGTTGCTTTAGGTTTGGTCACTTTTGTAATGCTGGTTGTTGTATCCATTTTCTGTAAAATGTTTTTGAAGTATAGTATCATGGCATGTAATTATGAACTACTAGATTGTTGTTGAGTAACAATATATTGAGTCCACATTAAAACTTGTGCGATTTTTTTTAATTTACCAAGATGTTTGTCACAAATGCCCCCTGCAACGGCTATTTTTCTAAAACTAAGAGCTTAATATTTGACTTTGACCTGCATGGATGACCTTGAGTGTATGAAGTTTAGAGACAAACAATTCAGATAATAATCATCAAGGGACATTAAAGTGACATTTCACATTTATTTCATTTTTTAAAAGTATGTCTTGATGCATAGATTGTTTATTCTAATGCGTAGAAATGCTATCAGTTTTTTGAAGTTGTTATTTATAAGCGAAAAATATGCCTTTAAAGTTGAGACAGAAATGACAAATTCTATATTAATCTGAATTGTTGGCCACAACAATTTGTCTAATTTTAGCACAAAAGTATATATTTCTCGTAAACAGTTCAATATTTTGACTTGAAATTTTCAGAATTTCCATAAGAAAAGATGCTCTTTCAGAAGGAATAAAAGTAATGTTTATGTAAAATAATTGTGAAATGTCACTTTAATTCAATAACATTTTTCTGTACTATGTTGTACACCAACATCATCTTTATCAATATCCGTTTTGATGTCTTCAGCTTCAGGTTTCGAATTGGAACACCCAATTTTATTGTCATTTGAAAAAGGGTTGATCATTAATTTTAACAACTATGATCCTACACTTACTGGTTCCACTGGTTTAGTTTTGACTGGTTCTGGTGGCTTGCTGAACAAATCATCTTGCTGGGAACCAAATAAATCATCATCATCATCATCAAACATGGACTTGGGTTTACTAGCTGTGGTCTGCTGAAAAATCAAGGTAATAGTGAATGATGTAAATTTTCAAGTTTCCAGATCAAACACTTGTGGAATGAGCACATGGATTGATTGATTTGGTGGGGTTTTCTCTTACCAGAACTAACACAATATCAAATGAAAGCCTCCAGCTGCTCTTTTACTAAGATGAATCACATCCATTGATAAGAACCAAATGATTTTCGGATTGGATATTACCAGAGCCCAAATTAGAACAGACCTCCCCCTTCATAGTAAAACAAAATCTGACCTCAGAGAAGAATTTCATTCTCTCATAATTATTGTAGTTTTTCAACAAAAAAAACTCAACTTAAAAGCTGAAGTTATGAAGTTTTTCTTGAGAAAAGTTACAATATTTCATTTCATACAGTTCCTTTATGTAAATTTTCACAAACATTATTTGAGGAGTTAAGTTTATAGTTGTGCTTACAATATATAAGGACAGAGAGATAGACAGGCCGATGGACAGACAGACCCCTTCCCCATCCCCAAAACATTACAGGGTTGTTATAAGATGCCACAGAGCTACAGATAAGTGGGGGTGAAGATATTTCAACTTTGTTATTTCAACACCAAGTCCTTCGCTGTGGGTACTCATTTGAACTTTTCCTGTAAGGCAAATCCATTGAATGTCCACAAAATAGGGTTTGATGAGCAATACATGAATTATTGCATTTTGAAAAGCCTTCAACCCCAAAACCGGGGGCAGAGCATTACCTTAACAGGGGGTGGTTTAATGTCTCCACTCCCAAACAATCCATCTTCAGTTTCATCATCACCAAATAAGGAGATTGTACTCTTTTTGACTGGCTCTTCTTTCTTCTCAACCTTTGGTGTCTCTTTCTGTAAACAAAGGACAAGCGTTTCAAGTAGCTTAACTCATTCTAAAACTAAGTGTTTGGGAAAAACATTCACGCAAAATAAGAAAATGCTGATGATCAGCATTTTCTCCATTTGCCTCAATAATTTCTCAGCTACTATAAACACATCTAATTCTTTTGATATCATTTATTTTGTCATCTGCAACACCTTCCAAATTGGAATAACCCAAAATTTTGTTTTTGGGAATAGTTTAACATCAACTTTTACTGAAAGTGTGATTTTCTTTAAAATCTTAAAACAAACATTCCTAAACTTTTTCCAAATGACACAATATTATACATGTATTAACCATTTCCCAAACAACAAAATTTTAAGGTGGCCCAATTTTAAAGCTGCTGCCAACGACAAAGTATATCTTGATAAAGACAGAATTTGTGTATAATTTAGCATGGAAAATATTGAGACAAAAGAAGAAACTGCTGGTTAACAGCAGTTTCTTCTTTTGTTTCAATGTTTTCCAAAACCAATTCTATTAGGGAAGTCCTGTTTGGGAAAGGGTTAATGGAGAATTGATGTTGATAGAGATACCATTTGTACATGAAAGAGCTATGTATTACCTTGAGTTCAGGTTCAGACTGTTTCTTGGCACCAAATGGATTGATGCCACCAGGAAACATGGATACTGCACCTGGTGGGGGTTTCTTGGTCCTGAAATATAAATGAGATAGGATTTTGAAAAGGGGCAACATATGGTATTTTAGACCACTAAACTTGCAGATATGCCTATCTTTAAGTTTTATTGTATTGTATTAACCCTTTCACAAACAAGACCTGGTTTTGACGTCCCTAATAGAAATACTTGGGAAAACATTGAGGCAAAAGAAGAAACTGCTGATAACCAGTTTCTCCTTTTGTCCCAATATTTTCTGTGCTATATTGTACATAAATCCCTTCCATTTTAACATCAATTTCACCATCTACAGCAGCTTTCAAATTATATTACCCTGAAATTTGGCCGTTTGGGAAAGGGTTAAATTATATGTTACAGTGTGATAAAGATCCATTCTTCCATCTTAAAATTTATAAAAGCCAACGCTGTGACATTAGCTCTCCGCACATTAAGTCCCGGCTCCCTAAAAAATCAAATCATAGGTCAAATGGAATAGGGGACAACAAGTTTCAGTATAAAGTGCTGGATTATAGGATAAAGAAACAAAAAATTCTATGTTGGAAAGGTCAAAATTCAACTAAAATAAATGTCAGAGTAATAAATCTTTGCCTATAGGATGATATTATTTTGATTGCTACAAAATCCTGAATAAAGTTACAGAACATTGTTAGGAAAATAATTAAATTTTTCCCCTATGTTGTCTGTACTTACTGTTCTTTAGGTTTAGCAGCAGGTTTAGATCCAAACAAATCCTCCTCTTCCTCATTTTCATCATCAAATAAACTGCCTGATCTGGGCTTTTCAGTCTGAAATATGAACAAAAAAATTCCTCTTAACCCATTACCAGACGACAAAATCCTAGCTTAGTCCAAATTCGAAGAAGATGCAGACGATAATTTTAAGTGAATCAACTTTAAAATATTTTGATCTTTTGGCATAGAAAACTTTGTGGGAAATGAAGAAATTGCTTGTCACAAAAGTCTGTATCTTTTGGGGAGTCAAAAAGAGTCATTTTGTGGTAATGGATTAACCTTTTTCCCTTTGTTTTAGCTTCAAAGTTTTCTGTACTTAATATTTAGTCCGAAATCCTATCTTCATTAATAACCATTTTGTCATCTGCAGCAACTTTAATATTTAAATTCAATTTTTTTATCATTGAAAACCCAATAGCTTAAATAAACAATTTTTTATAGTTCTAAATATCTTTACAATGAGTAAATACAGTAATTCAGAAAATGATTGCAGCTTTACTATACCCCTATATAACTATTTAAAATAAATAAGTTTCTGTTTTTCATGATATTCTACTTGCCTTCTGCAACAGCAATCAACAAAGACCAGTTTATGTTATGAAGCAAAGGGTTTAACCCTTTCTCGAACAAGACCTGGTTTTGACATGCATAAGAGGGAAAGGCATGGGAAAACATTGAGGCAAAAGTAGAAAATGCTGATAATCAGCATTTTTTCCTTTTGCCAAAATGTTTTCTGTGCTAGTTTTCACACATCATATGAGCCTGTCCATGAGAAAAGGTACAAGTTGGTCAAAATTTTCGATTTTGACTTTTTACCATAAAATGAAATGGCAGTTTCTTGTCTACTGCTTGACATATTTCATAGGTCAAACACTTTCAGGAAACACACTTATGACGTCATCAAAGCTGACCACCATAGCAACGTAATGGCGATGTTTTCTTCCACATGAATGACGTCGGCTTAAACGACGTCAGCTAAAAGATGGGTTCAGAATATATCGGTTTTATTTGTTTTTATTAGAGAGTATAACTAATTGTAATGCAATTTTTCAATATTTAATAAGTTCATAAACAATCCCATTCTTGAGATCAAAATTTACTAAGAAGCTTCATTCTTTAAAAATCGTAGTTGGGTAAATGTCATCTCTGTAACATGAACGGGCAAAGGGCCTGACGTTCCTATAAAGATAGGCTGCTCTTTAAGTGGTCATTACTACTGGTGGAATAACCTCTTGTCTGGCAGGATCTTGGAACGGATGGGTCAGGTCTTTGAAAATAGAAATGGCAATCTCATTGTAATCACGCTTGACGTAAACCATTCCAGGATTCTGCACATGACGAAATATGAAAAAAAAGATGACAACATTTTTGTTTGAAGTTGACAAAGCATAATCACATTGCTTCTTGAATATACTGTTTCTAAAATGATAAATAGAATAAAAGTTTTGTTTGTAACAAAAACACTTCTTTAGGTAGTCCATTCCTACTAAGATTCAGGCAACGTCTGAACTTTTCGTGTGACTTCATTTAACAGTCGTCACGTATCTGAGCCTATTCGGACGACATCGTAATCATTCGGCTCTGGAGAAGTTATTCTCAATGTTGACGTACATTCACAACTGAAATTATTTTGCAACGTCGCTGCAGTAGACATAGCATTACCTGAAACTGCTTATAAAATAAAAGTGTCATTTGTAATTAAATTAAAAAAACTTCTTTAACGTAGTCCACGCCTAATGAGATTCGCGTGACATCTGAATTTTTCGTGCGAAAAGGTCAGATATGTGTTGATCGGCGCCTTTGTTCCGTTGTCTTAAAGGTTTTGTATAGCGGATGAGAATTGACATGGCAGAGCTTTCCATTCAATTAGCATGAGCTGCTCTGCCGGGTCATTTATCGTGAAGTATAATAAGGCTATTTACTCTTGTTTTTTAAGTGTGTCATTTGTTACACATCTTTTAGACAGATTAGCTGTCCATTCTAGCTTTTCTTTTACTTCAATATTACGTTGGAATAATATCTATGTTTGACAGCTTTTAATTAATCTATTTCCCTCTCTCGATGGAACGGCATGTTTTCTGTATTCTCAAATTCTGTTCTCAAATTAAATAGGGGCTTGTATTATCAATGATCTTACGACCACGTTTTAGTGTAAACTGTGTAAGGAGACATCTGATCGCTCAAGAAACAAGATTGGGCCAATCAGGTTTGTTGTTATAAGCATTCACGCAAAACATAACCGTGCGACCGTTGATAACATGCGCCCCCTGGATATCAAAAATATACCCTCAGTGACCACTCAATATAGAATGATATTTCTTCGGTTACTTTGAAACGACAAACGTTGGGTTTGTTTTACACTGTTCGAAAGTGTGACATACATGCTTATACATTGTTTACCATCTGTTAATTTTTGTTGTATCTTACGCTATCGTTTAATGACGCTTATGTACCTTTTGTATTAGATTTAAACATTTTGAATAATTATTTCTGTGCGCAGCATTAGAAAAAACACTTTCGAATCGGAATATAAAAAATTCGCAATAAGAGGTAACTTTAATTTCTTTCTTTTTTCCCGTTAGTACGTCAACAATTGAGCGCTGTGCTCATTCCATCACAAAATGTTTACGGCATTGCCATAATAATTACAACATCGCATGAATCTTATTACGGCGGAAAATATTGACTTAATCGCTCGTTCTTGTAAATTGATAAATCTGTTTAATGCAGGGATCTGTGAGTTATAGTAAATAATCCTCTACCAGGGCAAGATTTTGGACCCTTCAAGTGAATGAACAAAAACATGTTTTGTCTTTTTGTGTACAAATCAATTTGGGAGAGAAGTTTGTATGTAACAAGAAATTTCTTCATTTTCCACAATGTGTTATGAAGCCCTTTTCTTACTGTGGCATCAATAAGTGTCACTATGTGAGAGTTGGTTAATTCAATAAGTGTCACTATGTGAGAGTTGGTTAATTTGTACTTTCTTACCTGAAATGCTTATGTGATGATATTTCCTTCAATATCTTAAAGACAGGACTTAGAAACCCTTTCATAGCCTCCTCTGCAAGGATACCTTCAGTGGCGGATCCATGATTTCTTTGATAGGGGTTCGTAGTTCGAACATAAGTTTTAAGTTTATTAGATAACAAAAGAAAATATGTCTATCTTGTTTATGTACAAAACAATTGAAAGCATAAATGGTTCCAGGTTGTCGGCAATGCAAATGAAAATTTGAAATGATAATCATATTGAAATCAACAAGTTAAATTGATGGAGAAAAGTTTAGTTTGTCCAAAAGGTTATGATTTGTTTTCTCTCTCACCATACACAATCATACATCTGAATTACTAGAATTCTGAACTTTGAAAAATGAATCTGTGAATCACGGCGAGTCCGAGCTAAAGAGTCGCAAGTGTCAAATCACAGTCAAGACGCCTGCGACCCTGAAACCCGTTCACACCAATAATTGATATAGCCATTTTGAAAGAGAAGGTAACGAGGTCGCATACCCTGTACATACAAATAGGAGATTCGTGTTCTTAGTATTACACATTTTTGCTTGAATTTCTCTATGAAAATGACATGATCAGGCTATAGAGGGGGTTCGTTTGAACCCCCAACCCCATCTGGATCCGCCGCTGACCTTTTACTATAGGCAGAACTATCAACAACACACTGAAGCTTTTCTGTCCTATCACTTTTTTTTTTTCATCTGTAAATGAAGTTTTGTAGAAACGTTTTTATTTATGACATATATATATTCTAACATGTAGGCTCTATATTTCATTCGGCTCCAGAGAAATTAATGTAAGAATGTACATGTATAACGTGATTTTCGTCTGATCAATTGATAGATGTGTGAATGTTTGGACGAATTGAAAGACGGACAGACTGATAGATTATGAAGACATTAATTATATCATAGGTTTTCAAGAAGGATTCATAAGTTATTATACATGTAGACTCTACACAGTAAAACATTTATAACCTATTATGATTCCATTAGTCTTACGCTAAGCAAAGTATAAGCTTGATTTTCAATCAGATTAAATTATTATAAATCATTGATCTTTGTGAAATGAAATTGCATTTTTTTTAAAAAAAAGTCCTCTAAAAAAAGGAGGCAGTGGGATTCGATCCTTGGTCCTTTGACATGCAAAGCGAGAGATAAAACCAATTCGCCACAGGGGCACGCAATAGATTTGGCGTAAAATAATATTATATTTTCTACATAGTATGAAAGCTAAAAATAGATCGGGCCGTGAATCCCTTTCTATGGGACAAGCCGTGAATCCCTTTCTATGCGACAAAATAGCAGATTTTGTGATAAAAAATGGTTAAATAATTATTGAAGCTTTCCAAAGTCCAACGCTACCATGTATACCCAAAAGTTTACATTGGTAACCAATGTAAACAATCCAACATGGCAACACTAAATCTTCTCTTTCTTCGCGGTCCACTTTTCAACCATGCCCATGGTGTAAAAAATTCGAACTTTGTTCTCTCTCGTTCATTTCGTACAATTTAAGGGGAAAAAAAAGAAAATTATCGCCGAAAACTTCAAACCAGATTTGTCTGATTTCTCTGTATAAACTGTCGAATTACCTGTGTAACCAATTTATTCATTATGTTGACAGCTGTTTTCTTCTCCATCAATTTAGGCTACCTATCGCTTGAAAACAGTAAACTTACATAAATATATTCCTAATAATTCAAGCAAAAAATCTCTCGGAAAACGATCATAAACTTCAAAGCCACCTTCTCCTGATATTTTTACCATTTCAACTGTCGAATCACAGTTAAAATCCGCTTTTAAGCATGTTGTTGAAAACCAGGAAGTGTTTTGCAGACAACGGAAACTTGCGTCACGTTTTCCCACAAAAATGACGTCATGCCAACTTGTACCTTTTCTCATGGACAGGCTCAATTATAATCATCTATACACATTTTGTTGTCTGCAGTAGCATTCTAATTGGACAATCCTAAAATTGCGCTGCTTAAGAGATGGTTTAAAGTTTAACTAGATCTACATGTACCTGTTGTTTAGTTTTCTCCACTTGTTTGGCTGGCACCTGTTTTGTAGATGTACTGAACAAATCATCTTCATCATCGTCAAAAATACCTGCTGTTGTCTTTGCATTCCGTGAAAAACTGAAAACAAGGGGTTTTTTTTATCTACTATTGAATTTTCTTAAACAATACTGAATTTTGTTCATCTAAGTAAAGTATTTGAAAATTATTTTAAGAACAATATGTGTTTATGAAACATCAAGGCCCCCGAAATGGCCATTTTTGTAAAATGTTAAGTTTTTGTAGAGTAAAGGGTTGATAAGGGTTAACGGATGACCTTGAGGAAGGTCAAATTGCATGGAACAGATAGATATCAATGAAATAAAGTTGCATACCAAATATGAGCTTTGTATGTCATATACTTTTGGAGAAAAGGCAAATTGTTAAGTTTTCGGACAGACAGATGGATGGACGGACAGACAGACAGAAAGAGGGACAGACAGATGGACGGACCAACGGAGAGATGGACAGACAGACAGACGGACACGAGTAAAACAATAAGCCCCTGATCTCTCGCTAAGGGGGCATAAAAAGGGACATCTGGGATAGAGTTTTGTTCTCGAACTAATCAATTAGGCAGTACTTTCTTATGATAAAGTGACCCTATACTTATTCACATGATCATAGTATCAACATCACAAACTACTATGTTTGAAAGTTTTATTCTAGAATTATTTACACAACATACCTGTTTGATTTAGGCTTAGATGTTGTACTAGATTTGGAGGCTGTTGATTTGTTAGATTTTATACTCTCACTTCGTGATTTGTTAGATTTCAAACTCTCACTGCGAGATTTGTTTCCATCAGACCAATCATCATCTTCCTACAAAATATTGATTAAACAGGAGTTGACGCCAGGTTCAACAATTTCGCAGTCATATTGTGTCAGCAGTTGCACCTTACAATGTGTTCCTGGTTCTTTCCACTCTTGTTTCCAATCTAAGTCACCAGTTGCTCATCTCACATAGATGATTCATAGAAAATTTAAATCAAATATACCAGATAGGATATTGGCTTGAATCTATAGATTGACTCTGACCCACTGAGCTATTCGGTCATCACACAAAGTAAAATTCAACCTAAAGCAAAAAGAATCATCTACTATGGAAAAAATTGTGAGTAAAGAAGAAAATGTGGATATAAACATTTTCTTCATTTCACACATAAGTTTTTCAGTAACAGTAGTCAAAATGCATCAATGGACATGTTTGAAAATGTAATATACTGTAATATGTACAATGGAAGTAAGTTCTGAGGCATGCTCTTTAGAGCGAGATTTCTTGAGATATCTTGAGATTTCTTAAGATGTTTTTGGATAAAGCTTTCTTTAGAGCAAGACTTTTAAGACGCTCAATGGGAGGCGCCATTACCCTATACTTCGTGCGGAACCCTCGGTTAAATCTGTAGAAACAATGTAAAGAGAATTGACCAAGTGGTTCCGAACACTCTATAATCTATAAACGGCGGTGTTCCAAATGCTCCATACTCATCATGACGTCATTTGTATAAAGTATGGAGCAATCGGAACAACTCGGTCAAAATCTTAGTCTTTAAAACACTTTATTGAAAACATCTTCAAAAATCTTGCTCTAAAGAACGCGCCTCTAGTATTTACCTCATCTGACTGTGGACGTTGTTTCTTTAATGCTGCTGCCAGTGGGTTAGCTCCACCTGGACCAAACATGGACACTGCTCCAGCAGGTAACTGGAAAACATCAATGGCAATGAATTTTGTGCTAAAAATAGACTGAGTCTACCGTTTTGTTTTGATAAACCGACGGTTTTGTTACAACATCTCGTAACTACGGCTTGGACCAAGCCATAGTAACGAGATATTATAACAACACCTATGAAATACTATTGTCTACCGTTATGTTTTCAGAAACCGTCAATTTGTAATAAAATCTCGTAACTACGGCTTGGTTCAAGCCATAGTTACGAGATATTATAACAACACCTATGAAATATAATTGTTTGTCCAAAATTACATCATGGTTACTTGGATAAAATTGTCCCCTATTATGGATATAATCATTATCCTGTTTACCCTTTACCCAACCAAAAGCAATAACCCCCATTAGACAAAAGTTATGGTTTAAAAGTTATGACACATTTTAAATTAAAATGAATTGATTTAAGGTAATATGGATATTGTAGGGTACCTAGGACTAAGAGCGGTATGATGCTGGTTTTGAGTACCAAAGGACCCTTGGTGCAAATCCTGCCAAAATTTATCCCACATTGCTCCTCTTCACCATGGTTTATGAATGTGTACACTTGAGAGTTAAAATCCAAAATGCTGAGGCTGCTATAGGCCTACTGTAAACGGTCAACTTTGGGACTAGAAAGGAGAACATAGTGTACCTTCTTCTTTGGAGGTTCCTTTGTCTCTACAGGTTTTGGTTCAGATTTGACACTGGATGTAAAGTCGTCATCGTCATCGTCATCATCAAACAAGGATGGCTTTTTAACATCTGAAATTCAAAGGTTAACCTTTTTTTCAAACACCTAAATTATTAACAAACTATATTTATTAACCACTTAATAAACAGGAAAAAATATAAGTATTCTAATTTGAAAGGAGTTGCATGACAAAAATAATGTTAACTCATGTAAATATCTCCATGTCATAGCATATACAACAGTTGCTTTGACTATCAGCGTTTTCTTCAATTCCTGCAAGGTTCGGTTAGACAAAAATGGTACAAAATTATACAACAGTTTTGCAACGCTTTCTAAACAACACAAGAGGGCCAAGATGGCCCTGTATTGCTCCACTGGCTTTTAGACATTTAGACTACGAACTTCTTCAAGGAATACAATAGAGGTCTATCCAAAGAAGATTCATGCTACACCAGAATGAAATCCCATAAGTAATTAAGGAGCAGAAATGTTTTTAAAATTTTGTTAAAATTACACTGTTTCATATAGCGAAAAATAAGCCTAGCCCACAGCAGCCCAGCTTTTCATCAAATCGTGAAGGAATTTGGGAGATATTCATGCAAGGAAGATTGTTGTGAAGTTTGGTTGAAATTGGTCCCGTAGTTTTGGAGAAGAAGATTGTTTAAGAATTATTCTAAAATTCAATTTAATTAAATTTATTAAAATTTAGGTTCTACACGGAAATTATTTTTTAAAGGAATTTAAAGGAGATTCATGCAAAGAAGATTCATGTGAAGTTTGGTTAAAATTGGTCCAATAGTTTTGGAAAAGACGATTTTTCAGAAAATTAATCTAATTTAATTAATCAAAATTTAAGTTTTACACAGAATTTATTTTTTTGAAGGAATTAAGAAGATATTCATGCAAGGAACATTTCTGTAAAGTTAGGTTGAAATTGGTCCAGTAGTTTTGGAGAAGAAGATTTTTTAAAGATTTTTCGAAAATTTAATTCAATTAAATTAATTAAAATTCAAGTTATACATAGAACTTATCTTTTTGAAGGAATTAAGAAGAGATTCATACAAGGAAGATTTCTGTGAAGTTTGGTTGAAATTGGTCCAGTAGTTTTGGAGAAGAAATTTTTTTAAAGATTTTTCGAAAATTTAAATCAATTAAATCAATTAAAATTCAAGTTCTGCGCGGATTTTATTCTTTGGAAGGAATTTGGTAGAGATTCATGCAAGGAAGATTTCTGTGAAGTTTGGTTGAAATTGGTCCAGTAGTTTTGGAGAAGAAGGATTTTTAAAGATTTTTCGAAAATTTTATTCAATTAAATTAATTAAAATTCAAGTTATACGCAGAATTTATCTTTTTGGAGGAATTAAGAAGAGATTCATACAAGGAAGATTTCTGTGAAGTTTGGTTGAAATTGGTCCAGTAGTTTTGGAGAAGAAGATTTTTTAAAGATTTTTCGAAAATTTAAATCAATTAAATTAATTAAAATTCAAGTTCTGCACTGATTTTATTCTTTTGAAGGAATTTGGTAGAGATTCATGCAAGGAAAATTTCTGTGAAGTTTGGTTGAAATTGGTTCAGTAGTTTTGGAGAAGAAGAATTTTTAAAGATTTTTCGAAAATTAATTCAATTAAATTAATTAAAATTCAAGTTCTACACGGAATTTGATTTTTTGAAGGAATTTGAAAAAGGTTCATGCAAGGAAGATTCATATGAAGTTTGGTTGAAATCGGTGTGGTAGTTTTGGAGAAGAAGATGTTTAAAGAAAAAGTTGACGCACGGACGCACGGACGGACGGACGCACAGACGCACGACGGACACAGGGCCATGACATAAGCCCCGCTGGCCTTCGGCCAGTGGAGCTAAAAATTGTGGACTGGTCCAATGTGAAAGTGGCTGAAGGGAACAAAATGGTTGATGGAAATTGTATAACATATTGCAAAATAAGGTATTGAAGTAAAAGGAAAATATGGAGGATTTTTGTCTCAAAGTCTTTCCATGCCTTTTTCATTAGAAACATCAAAACCTTGTCTTATTTGGGAAAAGATTAATAGTAAATAATGTTTGGACAGAAGAATTTCAGTACCTTGTTTTGATGGTGCCTTCACAACCGGTGCCGCTGGTTTCCCGCTAAACAAATCATCTTCTTCATCATCATCTGCAAATAACCCTGATGATTCCTTGGATTTAGCTGGAAATATAAATTTGAAACATCATGCTAAAAGGGGCCTTCTTGGGAGAGTGAACAATATTGACCCTAGACAGTGTGCCAAAACTCTTTTTGACTCCGCAAGATAATGGCTTTAGAAAACATCATGGAAAATGAAGAAATTGCTTGTAACAAGCAATTTCTTTATTACCCACAATGTTTTCTACTCAGAAAGACCAAACAATGTAAAATTTTATTCACTTAAAATTTTCATCTGCGACATCTTTGAATTTGGAATAGCCCAAAATGTTGTTGTTTGGTGATGGTTTAACTTTAGAGGAACTTTCTGGATCTAGATCTTTTCATATCTTACAACATTTTTTTGAAATCTGCTAAGTCTGATCCTTTCCGAAAATTTGGCTTCATGGACTTTCAAGAAAGTTCCTTTTTAAAAAGACTGACTACAAATGAACCATGATCTCTAGAAAAAGGCCTCTTGTATCATTTTGGACAAACATGTTTCCAGATCTGACCAGCCTGTGCCTAAGTACAGTCTGACAAGGATCTTTTATGTTCTGCAAGCATTTCAACAATTAATGAACAAGAGCTGTCCGAAGACAGCGCGCTCGACTTTCTAAGTTGCTTAGTATAAAGGGACATAACTCCAAATAGAGTGGTCCCAGGGTCATGGGCCCTGATAGTAAGGTAGAGGGTGTGATGGTGAATAAGTATTCCAAGTTTGGGTTGAATCCCTTTGATAGTATGGAAGTTATTGATGTTTGAAAAAACTTTAACCTTTGTTGCAACGCCCACGCCAACGCCGACACCCGGGTGACAGTATAAGCTCTCATTTTCTTCGAAAAGTCGAGCTAAAAAGCTAATAGAGATCTAAGTGGCGAATCCAGGATTTTTGAAAGGGGGGTTCAGATTTACAGGTAGGGGGGATCGTTTTTTATTATTATACAATTTTGACTGAATTTCTGCATGAAAATGAAATAATTAGGCTTCAGAGGGGGTTCATTTGGACCCCCGAACCCCTCTGGATCTGCCACTGGATCTATATGGATCTTTGGTATGTTTTGGGTTATAATCTATTTATAACTAACCTGTAGCCTGTTTTTCTGCAGGTTTTTCAGTAATACTGTTAGATTTTGGTTTCGACATACTATTGAATAAGTCATCTTCATCCTCATCATCAAAAAGGCCGCCACCACCACTGGGCTTCATACCTGTTAAAATTGAATTGATTGGGGTTTACCACCACCTTTAACATTTTTTTCAATAAATCCTCTTCAAAACTAGCCCTGGCTTTGATGTCCAAAATTTAAAAGGATTAGGAAAATATTGAGGCTAGAGAAGACAAGAGCTTCGCAGAGCGGTGCATATACGCCCGAGAGGGGCTTGTCAGTAAAATTGGGCATTTTTTCAATTCAAGGGCAGATAATTCAAACATGAAAAGTTATCAAAACTTTGTTTGCACAACAAGACACCATAGAGATTAATTGTGGCTAGTTTGATTAAATTCTGGTTGAAACTGTAGGAGTTGCGCACAGGAGAAAATGGGCATTTTTGAGAAAATGGGCATTTTTCCTTAAATTCAAGGGCAGATAATTCAAGAACGAAAACAGTTATCTAAATTCCATAAAACAGTATGCACAACTAGACACCGTGAAGATTCGTTGTGGCAAGTTTGATCAAATTCTGATCAAAACTGTAGGAGGAGTTGTGCACACAAGAAAATGGGCATTTTTTTTAGTTCAAGGGCAGATAATTCAAGAACGAAGAGTTAATTGAATTCCATAAGCAGTATGCACAACTAGACACCATGGAGATTCATTGTGGCAAGTTTGATTAAATTCCGATCAAAACTGTAGGAGGAGTTGCGCACACAAGAAATTGCTAACGGACGGACGGACAGACGGACAGACAGACAGACAGACGAGCGGGGCCATAACATAATACGACCCTTCGGGCGTATAAAAATGCAAATTTTTGCCATTAAAAACAGGGGTTGAGAGAGATGTCAAATTTTCCTTTGCATGAGAAAAGCAACATAAAGTTATATACAAAGTACACTAATTCTCACAAGCATGAACAAGAGTGCCATGGTCACAATATACGCCGCCCCAGGGACTAAGTTTTAAGGGGGCATAACTCAGGCAAAAATCAATGAACCATAAAATCCTTCCTTCATGCACATCTACCAATTGAGGTGATAACATTGACCAAGTTTCAAGAAGATCCAGCCAGAAACTTAGGAGGAGTTGCGTTGAGAAGAAAAGTGGATGGACGGATGGACGGACAGACGGACGGACGGACGGACGGACGGACGGACAGACGGAGAAGATGACGCCAATATACATCCGCCTCCGGCGGCGTCTAAAAACTAGAGCCCCTTTATCATCTTTTCATTTTGATAAAAAAATTTACATTCAAGTTTCTATACCGCCATAGTCTTTTGACTGTAACTTTGCCACTACAAACTCATTTGATAGAAAACATTATGACATGACAATAGTACAGACCTGCCCCACCAAATATAGACACGCCCCCTGCTGGAATCTTCTTTCCACTCTCTGTTCTACCTCTCTTGTCTTCTAGTCCAAATTCAAAGAAGATGCAGACGACAATTTTGAGTGTGTGAAATTTAAAATGTTTGGGTCTTTTGGGGTAGAAAACATTGTGGGAAATGAAGAAATTGCTTGTCACAAGCAATTTCTTCATTTTCCACATTGTTTTCCCATGGCATTATCATGCTGAAGTTAATATCAGTGATGCAACACTGATGCCAACAAGACAGAGACATACAGTAAGAGGAATTGGAAAAACAAGTAAGTCAGGAAAACGACAAGAAAAGGGCCAAAGAAGCTGAACAGCTTATGCGTTGCATGCGGCCTCGACTACTATGTTGACTATGTTGATGTGAGGAGTCAAAAAGAGCCATTGTGTGGTAATGGGTTAATAGAAAACATCAAAATATTGAGATAATACAGACCTGCCCCACCAAATATAGACACGCCTCCTGCTGGAATCTTCTTTCCACTCTCTGTTCTACCTCGCTTGTCTTCTTTTGGTTTTTCTATAGGCAAAAAAATGGATTAGAAACAAAAATTTAAATTATTGTGAAATGCAAATTGAGCCAAAAATAATTTTTAATATAAGTCTTTGACTTACAACCTTGATCTTGATGTCAAAGGACTGGTCTCATCACAAGGAATACATTTTTAAAATTTACAAAATAAGCCACATTGCTTACAATGACAACAACAGTCACATTAAATGTTAAAATTTTCCAGCTTTGAGAAACCTGCAGGGTAAAATGTGTATACCAATTCATCAATCTATGGGAGCCATAAAACAAGGCTAGGCTGGGGTTTGAACTTATCCCTAAACTTAACTAGACAGCCCTGGCGCTCCACATGCCTGATTGTTTGTCTTGTTGAATGCAATTTCAAAGGTTTAGGCTGCACAAACAAGCAAATGCATGACCAAGCTGAAAATTATAAGCAAGTAAGATGATATGGCCAGTAAGATTCTGTGAAAGTTCTGGATTGATTAGTTAATACTAAAGGTTGTTAAAGTGAAAATAAAGCCGAAAATGGCAATTCTGTCAATAACAAGGGCACGGATGCACGGACGGACACACAGACACAAGACGTACACACCGCCATGGAAATAGCCCTCTGGCCTGACAGCCATAGGAGCTAAAAACTTAAGGAGGATTTGAGTAGACAAAATTTTGCTCATGAACAAAAGGATAGACCAGTGCATTACATAATATGACATTTATTTTAGAAAGCTAGCCATAAATAGTCTAACGTCTGACCTTCTTCCTCATCCTCATCCTCATTAACAAATTTTTCTTCTTTTGACTTTTTCACAGATGGTGCTCTCTTCTTGGTTGTATCGTCTCCAAATAAATCTCCCTGAAAATTCAAAAAAGATCTTTTGAGCAAAATGACATAAAAACAATAAAAACTGCTGCAGAAAAGGCAGTTATATGAGTGTTATGGATTTTGTAATTTCTATCTTAAGCTTTCTACCTTAATTTAGAACTATGAAAGAGACATACAAACACAGAAATCATTGGACAAATAGGTCAATGGTTTGATTTATAAACATTCTTCATAGATATTACTTTATCTACATGTCCTTCTTTTTGTCAAGATTTTCAAAAGCTTTGTCTCATGAGGTCAAAACCAAAGATAGGGATTGTTTGGTACATATTTAAACAAATAGTATTCCAGTCATCTGTAGACTGTACATGAGAAAATGTCCAACCTCATCACTTTCATCATCTTTACCAATAAATTCTACAGCTTCTTGATTTGTGTTCCTTATTGCACAGAAAATATTGAGACAAAAGGAGAAAATGCTGGTTCTCAGCATTTTCTTCTTTTGTCTCAATGTTTTCCCAAGCCTAAAAATGCTGTCTCGTTTTTCGGAAAAGGATTAAATAAAAAATCCAACCTCATCACTTTCATCGTCTTTATCAAACAATCCTCCAGATTTCTTCGCAAACATTCCTCCGCCAAATAGATCATCATCAGAATTGTCTTTTTCTGGTTGAAACAAATCTACAGAATAGGAATAAATATGAAACTTACAATGTCAAGATTAATTGAGCTGTGTTTTAGCATCACTTTAACCCTTTCCCAAATTTTACGGAGGTCCAATTTGAAAGCTTTGGGAGACGACAAAGTGGATGCCTATAATTATTGGATTTGTGCACAATTTGGCTAAAAAAATATTGAGGTAAAAGGAGAAAATGCTGATTATCAGCATTTTCTTCTTTTGCATCAATGTTTTCCCAAACCATTTTAGCTAGGGACATCAAAACAGGTCTTGTTTGGGAAAGGGTTAAACAGTGTTTTAGTCATATTTTTTCAACTTTTGTTTGCGATAAACATTGTATGTTAAAATGTTATGAAACAAGAGCATCATTAGGGGTGCATATATGTATATCATCGTTGTAAATGCAAAACCTCGTATCTTGTTTTTTGAAAATTTGAAAGGGGAGGGAAAAAAGTGTAATAACTTTTCCTAAACTGAAATGTTTTACTTGAAATTTGGACATGTTGTTCATAAATAATGTGTCATTAATACTGAACAGTAAAAATATCTCAAAACCTGTGAGATTTGTCCAAACTGGGCACACAAGTTTGTATTTTGAAAATCGCAAAAAACAACATACAAGGTTTTGCATTTACACCGACGATATGCCAGAAATGGCTTGTCACTGTAATAGAAAAATTATTAAAGAGCAAATTTTTTTAGGAAACAGAGAAACAATCAAACTATAAATGATACACACCACAACTAGGCACTGTAGAGTCCGAAATGCACTTTGGCAAGCTTTAACTTAATCCAAATGAGACAGTAGTAAATGTTGAGCATACAGGAGTTTGCAAAAAAATAGATAGAGGCAGAAAGACAGACAGACTGATACTCAAAGCAGTAACAGGATGCATCCTTTGAGGCATGTACTGGTACAGATATTGTAAAGTAAAATAACTCCCAAAATATCAAACCTTCTTCATCTCTTTCTTTAGATTTTGACTTTGATCTCTTTTTCTCCTTCTCTTTCTTCTTTTTCTTCTTCTGTTTGTCTGAAATGGTCATAAAATCATTGTTACAAAAGCTAAAAATATAAGTTCATTTGTTGCAAATGTTTTATTACACAATGCTCAAATCTATAAGTAAAAGACTTGAGCTCCTAGAGATGATCATTTTACCCATCACCACATAATGATGCCTTTTAATGCCCAACAATATAAAGGCTATAGAAAACATTGTGACAAATGAAGAAATTGCTTGGAAGAAGCAATTTCTTCATTTCCACAATGTTTTCTACCCCAAAAGAAAACAAAAATTCATACACTCAAATTTGTCGTCTATAACATCTTTGAATTTGGATAAGTTTAAAATTTTGCCATCTAGTAATGGGTTAGACATATTCTAATGAAACAAAGATATAAATGTAGCAGATTGTCAAAGAAACATGCCTTAATTAATCAACCATCTGATTGGTTGATACATGTTTTGATTGACAGGACAAATCTGTCAATTGCCTATCAGTTTTGGAGCCTCCTCTTTGTTCTTATAATCAGCATGTTTCAGTGAAAGTGGTTTAGTAGGTAAAGGTGTGACATCTCTATTCCACAAAGCTTGGGAAAACATTGATACAAAAGAAGAAATTGCTGATGATCAACAATTTCCCCTTTATCTCAATATTTTCTGGCCTATAATGTGCATAATTCCTGTCTTTACTAACACCCATTTTGCCATCTACATCAACTTTTCAATATTGTTTCTCAAAATTTTTGTAGTTTTGGAAAGGGTTTAAATCTTCAATACAAAGTATCAAGTATCAACCTGTCTGTTTTGTAGCCTCTTCTTCCTCCTCTTCCTCAGCAAGTTTTGGTGACGGAGGTTTAGGGGGCGCAGCACCTCCGCCGAGTTTTCTGGCAAGTTCTGACGCAAAATCTACAGGGGGGTGGGGGGTGTGTGTGTAAAAGTAAGACATCCAAATTAGACAAAGCTTGGGAAAACATTGAGGCAAAAGAAGAAATTGCTGATGATCAGCAATTTCTCCTTTTACCTCAATATTTTCTGCCCTCTACTTTGTACAAATCTTATCTATATTAACATCATTCCAAATTTTTCATCTGCAGCAGCTTTCGAATTGGACCACCCTAAAATTTTGCTATTTGGGAAAGGGCTAACCTGTATGTTTTGGAGCCTCTTCTTCTTCTTCTTCATCAGCAAGTTTTGGTGACGGAGGTTTAGGGGGTGCCGCACCACCAAGTTTTCTGGCAAGTTCTGACACAAAATCTACAGGGGGATGGGTGTTGGTGTAAAGGTGTGACATCCAAATTAGACAAAGCTTGGGAAAACATTGAGGCAAAAGAAGAAATTGCTGATGATCAGCAATTTCTTCTTTAACCTCAATATTTTCTGTCCTATAATGTGCACAAATCCTGTCTTTACTAACACCAATTTTGTCATCTACATCAACTTTTCTACAATGATTTTCTAAACATTTGTAGTTTTGGAAATTGTTAAAAATCTTCACTATAAAGTAATTACCTGATTGTTTTGGGGCCTCCTCTTCATCCTCTTCCTCAGCAAGCTTTGGTGACGGAGGTTTAGGGGGCGCTGCACCACCACCGAGTTTTCTTGCAAGTTCTGACGCAAAATCTACAGGGGGTGGGGCGTGTGTGTAGAGTTGTGAACATCAAAATTAGATAAATCTCAGGAAAACATTGACACAAAAGAAGAAAATGCTGATAACCAGCATTTTCTTCTTTTGTCTCAAAGTTTTCAGTTCCAAATTTCACACAGATCTTATCTTTATCAACATCAATTTTGACATCTACTTCAACTTTTCAATAATGTTTTTCTAAATATTTGTAGTTTTGGAAAGGATTAAAATCTTCACTATAAAGTAATTACCTGTTTGTTTTGGAGCCTCTCTGCATCCTCTTCCTCAACAAGTTTTGGTGACGGAGGTTTAGGGGGTGCCGCACCACCGCCCAGTTTTCTGGCAAGTTCTGACGCAAAATCTACATGAGAGGGGGGGGGGGGGGGGGGATGTGTAAAGATGTGACATCCAATTTAGACAAAGCTTGGGAAAACATTGAGGCAAAAGAAGAAATTGCTGATTATCAGCAATTTCTCCTTTTACCTCAATATTTTCTGTTTTCTACTTTGCACAAATCTTATCTTTATTAACATCATTCCAAATTTTTCATCTGCAGCAGCTTTCGAATTGGACCACCCTAAAATTTTGCTGTTTGGGAAAGGGCTAACCTGATTGTTTTGGTGCCTCTTCTTCATCCCCTTCCTCAACAAGTTTTGGTGACGGGGGTTTAGGGGGTGCCGCACCACCGCCAAATTTTCTCGCAAGTTCTGATGCAAAATCTACAGGCTCTGGTGCTGAAGGCTTAAATATTATGATAACTGAATTAAACAACAATTTGAAGTATATACTTGATTAATGACCCTGACCTTGATGAAATATCTTGACTCTAGCATCTTAAAGGTGCATACGTATTACGAAATGTACATACCAAAAGTCAGTCTTGAAACTTAAAGAAAATGAAAAGTTATAGGAGCATGTTGAAATTGAATGTTGAGTAATTTTGATAACAGTAAAACAGTATTCTCCTGCAGGATTTTACAATATACTGCCATAAAAAGATGTGCATTTGTTGATAGCAGATAGTCAAAATACAGAAATCTTTCGAAATACATGTATCTTACCTTGGCATCTGATCCCTCGTTCTCATCAATGTCAGATTCCGCAGTATCTTCATTAGACTCTGAATCTTTTTTGTTGTCATTAAACAGATCTCCTTCACTATCAGAATTTTCATCATCCTGCAAGATTTAAAGGAATATTTCCTCAAAAATTCGAAGAAAAAAGTACAGATTTTTTTAAATACAAAAAGGTTGAGTGACTAAAATGTATTACTACTATCTAGGAGAACTTTCTTTTGTTCATAAATCAAATAACTCATCAGTTAGAAAAACTAGAATATCACTGAAAGTGATCATACCCCCCAAAAGCGATGTGTTTGTGCATTTTGACATTTTGTAAAAAACTGAAAAATGATAAATTGAATGAGAAAAGTTTTCAAGTATATGAACATTGTATCTTAAATATTTCATGAAATTGGCCAGATAATTGATTTTTAAAAAAAAATTCGAATGATTTCTCTAAGTCTGATAAGCCCCGCCCTGCCACGCCAACAATTTTTGACCAATCAAAAATTCACGAACAAGTTTTGAAAAGGGTCACCCAAGGAACATTCCTGCCAAGTTTGGTAAGAATCGGCTGAGTGCTTGAGGAGAAGAAGATTTTTGAAGAATTATTGAATGATTTCGCGAAGTCTGATAAGCCCCGCCCTACCACGCCCACATTTTTCACCCAATCAAAAATTCATGAACATGTGTTGAATACAGTCACTCAAGGGACATTCCTGCCAAGTTTGCTTTAAATTGGCCAGATAATTGATTTTTAAAAATTTTTCATATGATTTCTCTAAGTCTGATAAGCCCCGCCCTGCCACGCCCACAATTTTTGACCAATCAAAAATTCACGAACTTGTTTTGAAAAGGGTCACCCAAGGAACATTCCTGCCAAGTTTGGTAAGAATCAGCTGAGTGCTTGAGGAGAAGAAGATTTTTGAAGAATTATTCAATGATTTCGCGAAGTCTGATAAGCCCCGCCCTGCCACGCCCACATTTTTCACCCAATCAAAAATTCATGAACATGTGTTGAAAACAGTCATTCAAGGGACATTCCTGCCAAGTTTGCTTCAAATTGGCCAGATAATTGATTTTTAAAGATTTTTATAATTATTTCTCTAAGTCCGATAAGCCCCGCCCTGCCACGCCCACAATTTTTGACCAATCAAAAATTCACGAACAAGTTTTGAAAAGGGTCACCCAAGAAACATTCCTGCCAAGTTTGGTAAGAATCGGCTAAGTGGTTGAGGAGGAGAAGATTTTTGAAGAATTATTGAATGATTTCCCGAAGTCTGATAAGCCCCGCCCTGCCACGCCCACATTTTTCGGCCAATTAAAAATTCATGAACATGTGTTGAATACAGTGACTCAAGGGACATTCCTGCCAAGTTTGCTTTAAATTGGCCAGATAATTGATTTTTAAAAATTTTTCATATGATTTCTCTAAGTCTGATAAGCCCCGCCCTGCCACACCCACAATTTTTGACGAATCAAAAATTCACGAACAAATTTGAAAAGGGTCACCCAAGGAACATTCCTGCCAAGTTTGGTAAGAATCGGCTGAGTGCTTGAGGAGAAGAAGATTTTTGAAGAATTATTCAATGATTTCGCGAAGTCTGATAAGCCCCGCCCTGCCACGCCCACATTTTTCACCCAATCAAAAATTCATGAACATGTGTTGAAAACAGTCACTCAAGGGACATTCCTGCCAAGTTTGCTTCAAATTGGCCAGATAATTGATTTTTAAAGATTTTTATAATTATTTCTCTAAGTCCGATAAGCCCCGCCCTGCCACGCCCACAATTTTTGACGAAGCAAAAATTCACGAACAAGTTTTGAAAAGGGTCACCCAAGGAACATTTCTGCCAAGTTTGGTAAGAATCGGCTAAGTGGTTGAGGAGAAGAAGATTTTTGAAGAATTATTGAATGATTTCGCGAAGTCTGATAAGCCCCACCCTGCCACGCCGACATTTTTCACCCAATCAAAAATTCATGAACATGTGTTGAATACAGTCACTCAAGGGACATTCCTGCCAAGTTTGCTTTAAATTGGCCAGATAATTGATTTTTAAAAATATTCATATGATTTCTCTAAGTCCGATAAGCCCCGCCCTGCCACGCCCACAATTTTAGACGAATCAAAAATTCACGAACAAGTTTTGAAAAGGGTCATCCAAGGAACATTCCTGCCAAGTTTGGTAAGAATCGGCAGAGTGGTTGAGGAGGAGAAGATTTTTAAAGAAAAAACCAACAGACGGACCAACAGACCAACAGACAGACAGACCAACAGACCGACAACCTGACTCCTATATACCCCCCAAATTGAATTTAGGGGGTATAAAAACAAATACAGATTTCCATTTCCGACAGAGATGCAAGTCCCATCTTCTTACTTAGCCCATTCCCATTCAATGATGTCTTTTGATGTGTTAAAGTTTGGGAAAATATTCAAGAAAAGGAATCACATGATTCGTATTAAAACTAGAATATCACTGAAAGTGATCATACCCCCCAAAAGTGCAGTTTTTGTGCATTTTGAGAAGTTGATTTCATTTGAACTGGGAGCTGTTCAATTGGAAAAATAGAGCTAACAAAAAATCAACAGACCAAACAACACATGTAAATGTTGCAAAAAATACCAATTTTCAACAAAAGGACATAGCTCATTTAACAATCCCCAAGCCAAGCCCTGCCATGCTGATATTTTTCAATAAACCAAAAATTAACAACCACGTATTGAAGACAGTCAATAAAGGTACATTCCTGTAAGATTTGGTTCAAATTTACCGTATAATTGCTTTTTAAAGAATTTTTTCTCATGATTTCGTTAAGTCTGATAAGCCCTGCCCTGCCATTACCACATTTTTTGCAAATCAAAAATTCACGAACAAATTTTGAAATAAGTCACCAAATGAACATTCCTGCCAATTATGGTAACAAAACACCAAATCAAAAATTCCCGATCAAGTTTTGAAAAGAGTCACCCAAGGAACATTCCTGCCAAGTTTGGTAAGAATTGGCTATGTGGTAAAAGAGGAGAAGATTTTTGAAGAATTATCTGACAATTTCTCGAAGTCGGATTAGCCCCGCCCTGCCACACCCACATTTTTGGACGAATCAAAAATTCATGAACATACATTGCATACAATCGATCAAGGGACATTAGTGCCAACTTTAATTCAAAATGGTCAAATAATTGATTTTTAAAGAATTTTCACATGATTTCTCTAAGTCCAATAAGCCCCGCCCTGCCACACCCACAATTTTTGACAAATCAAAAATTCGAGAACAAGTTTTAAAAGGGTCACCCAAGGAACATTCCTGCCAAGTTTAGTAAGAATTGGCACAGTGGTTAAGGAGAAGAGTTTTTTTGAAGAATTATCTAACGATTTCAGAAGTCAGATAAGTCTCGAAGTCAGATAAGCCCCGCCCTGCCACGCCCACATTTTTTGGCAAATGAAAAAATCATGACCATACATTGAATACAATCACTCAAGGGTCATTCCTGTCAAATTGGCCTAATAATTTATTTTTAAAGATTTTTCACATGATTTCTCTAAGTCTGATAAGCCCCGCCCTGCCACACCCACAATTTTTGACAAATCAAAATTTCATGAACAAGTTTTGAAAAGGGTCACCCAAGGAACATTCCTGCCAAATTTATTAAGAATTGGCACAGTGGTTAAGGAGAAGATTTTTGAAGAATTATCTAACGATTTCTCGAAGTCGGATAAGCCCCGCCCTGCCACGCCAACATTTTTTGGCAAATGAAAAAATCATGAGCATACATTGAATAGAATCACCCAAGCGTCAGTCCTGTCGAGTTTGGTTCAAATTGGCCAAATAATTGATTTTTAAAGATTTTTCACATGATTTCTCAAAGTCCGACAAGCCCCGCCCTGCCATGCCCACAATTTTTGACAAATCAAAAATTCACGAACAAGTTTTGAAAAGGGTCACCCAAGGAACATTCCTGCCAAGTTTAGTAAGAATTGGCACAGTGGTTAAGGAGGAGAAGATTTTTGAAGAATTCTCTAACGATTTCTCAAAGTCGGATAACCCCTGCCCTGCCACGCCCACATTTTTTGGCGAATGAAAAAATCATGAGCATACATTCAATATAATCACTCAAGGGTCAGTCCTGCCAAGTTTGGTTCAAATTGGCCTGATAATTGATTTTTAAAAAATTTTCACATGATTTCTCTAAGTCTGATAAGCCCCGCCCTGCCACGCCCACAATTTTTGACAAATCAAAAATTCATGAACAAATTTTGAAAAGGGTCACCCAAGGAACATTCCTGCCAAGTTTGGTAAGAATTGGCCCAGTGGTTGAGGAGGAGAAGATTTTTGAAGAATTATCTAACGATTTCTCGAAGTCGGATAAGCCCCGCCCTGCCAGGCCCACATTTTTTGGCAAATGAAAAAATCATGAGCATACATTGAATAGAATCACTCAAGGGTCAGTCCTGCCAAGTTTGGTTCAAATTGGACTAATAATTGATTTTTAAAGATTTTTCACATGATTTCTCAAAGTCCGACAAGCCCCGCCCTGCCACGCCCACAATTTTTGACAAATCAAAAATTCACGAACTTGTTTTGAAAAGGGTCACCCAAGGAACATTCCTGCCAAGTTTAGTAAGAATTGGCACTGTGGTTAAGGAGGAGAAGATTTTTGAAGAATTATCTAACAATTTCTCGAAGTCGGATAAGCCCCGCCCTGCCACGCCCACATTTTTTGGCGAATGAAAAAATCATGAGCATACATTGAATATAATCACTCAAGGGTCAGTCCTGCCAAGTTCGGTTCAAATTGGCCTGATAATTGATTTTTAAAAAAATTTCATATTATTTCTCTAAGTCCGATAAGCCCCGCCCTGCCACGCCCACATTTTTTGACGAATCAAAAATTCACGAACAAGTTTTGAAAAGGGTCACCCAAGGAACATTCCTGCCAAGTTTGGTAAGAATTGGCCCAGTGGTTGAGGAGGAGAAGATTTTTGAAGAATTTTCTAACGATTTCTCGAAGTCGGATAAGCCCCGCCCTGCCACGCCCACATTTTTTGGCAAATGAAAAAATCATGAGCAAAGATTGAATATAATCACTCAAGGGTCAGTCCTGCCAAGTTTGGTTCAAATTGGCCTGATAATTGATTTTTAAAGATTTTTCACATGATTTCTCTAAGTCTGATAAGCCCCGCCCTGCCACGCCCACAATTTTTGACAAATCAAAAATTCACGAACAAGTTTCAAAAAGGGTCACCCATGGAACATTCCTGGCAAGTTTGGTAAGATTTGGCCCAGTGGTGGAGGAGGAGAAGATTTTTGAAGAATTATCTAACAATTTCTCAAAGTCGGATAAGCCCCGCCCTGCCACGCCCACAATTTTTGGCGAATGAAAAAATCATGAGCATACATTGAATATAATCACTCAAGGGTCAGTCCTGCCAAGTTTGGTTCAAATTGGACTAATAATTGATTTTTAAAAAATTTTCACATTATTTCTCTAAGTCCGATAAGCCCCGCCCTGCCACGCCCACAATTTTTGACGAATCAAAAATTCACGAACAAATTTTGAAAAGGGTCACCCAAGGAACATTCCTGCAAGTTTGGTAAGAATTGGCCCAGTGGTTGAGGAGGAGAAGATGTTTAAAGAAAAAACCAACAGACGGACCAACAGACAGACCAACAGACAGACCAACAGACCAACAGACAGACTGACAACCTGACTCCTATATACCCCCCAAATTGAATTTGGGGGGTATAATAACCAGGAATAGTGTGAAAAGCAGTTAATACTTTCCCAAATGACATTTTAGACAGTTCCAATTTGAAAGCTGCTACAGATAACAATATGGAAGTAGATATATATAGTACACATTTTAACACAGAAAATATTGAGGCAAAAGGAGAAAATGCTGATTATCAGCATTTTCTTCTTTTGTCTCAATGTTTTCCCAATCCTTTTTTGTTAGGAAAAACAAAACCAGGTCTTGTTTGGTAAAGGGGTAAAGGTCCAACAACTTACACTCTCTATGAACTTCTTGCTTGGCTTTTTCTCAGTCTCACTATCCGTATCTGACATATCATCACTGTACGAGTACTCCGCCTCCTGTTTTTTCTCGTCATCTTCCGCCTCATCTTCTGACTCACTTTCGCTAATACTGCCGGCGTCAGATTCCTCGTCTAGAAAAAGATAAACAAGAATTTGACATGATATGATCTTGATATGTTTATTTCTTAATGCACAACTTTGTGTCATTTTTTACATTTGAATTTTTGTTGAAATGCATTGATCTGTTTAAGGGGTGTTTGGCTGATATGACTATTATTAACTACTAAAATCTTGTTTGTGGTATGAAATATAACTCAAATCATGCATTTAAGTTTTCCCAGACAAGCTCTGACTTTGAGAACAGTTATGATTGCTAGTTTTGATATCCTTGAAGAAAAAGAAGAAAATGCTGATAACCATTTCTATGGTATACAAAGTTGATTTTCAAATTTACGTACCATTTGTTTTGTTATTGTTTATTTGTTTGTTTTTGTTACGTCTCTCTTTCTGCAACAGTTACACCTCTGATTAAGGATTCCCTTAAAATCAAATGTAGGAAACAGCTAAAACCAAACATTAGAGACTGGTTTACCTGAGATATCCTTAAGCCCAACATCATCATCATTCATAAAATTTGGAGAACCAATCATGTAGGGAAGCAGTCTGTCTACATAGGGATCCTATACAAACAAATGATAATGCAGATTTAATTTCCATATCTATCTTCATGTAAAACAGGTAAACCCACAACATAGAGCAATATTTTCATTGCAGAATGATAAATTATAGAGTATTGTTGTAGAGAGCTATAAATGATGCTACATATAAAATTTCAAAGCTCTGAAATTCTGTAATCCGTTTTAAGCATAGACCACATAACAACTTTCCAATGCAATAATGAATTTACACATTTCAACGAAAACCAGCTGAATCTCTTTTTCTCTCAATAATTCCAACTATGTCTAAAAAGTTTATGATTATTACATATCAAGGATAAGGTAGAGGATGAACAACGCTAGCATTTTCTTCAAATATTACATAAGTGTATTTTTGCCATATGAATTTGATTAGTCTTCTTTTTTTCCCCATATCAGCTTTATCTAAACCACAATGTTTTCACCAACCTTTTTCCTTGTGAAACTTCAAAAGGTATCAATGTGTGGGAATAGTTTTTTAAGTTGGATGAGGCAAGGAATACATATCAGAAGCTTAAATAAGCTTTGATATCACTATTAAACCTATGGGAAAAGCACTTTTTCTCCCTTTTCCTAAATCTTTCACAATTTGTTTTACCTTTGCCTCTAGGATGGGATCCACCTTGTAAGTCTCATCCTCATCTTCACTGTCCGTATTATCAACATTTGTGTCGAGTTTCTCAAATGCCTCATCAATAACGTTCACACCAAGTTTGATGGCTTCGTTCACTTTAGGGATGAGTTCTGCTTCCCTCTGCTCTCTAGTTTTCTCCTAAAAAACACACACAAATGTCATTTTGCATCCATGTTTATTTCCATTTTCTACAATGTTTTCTACACCAAAAGACCAAAAACAAAGTCAAAACCAGGTCTGTCCATATTATCAACATTTGTGTCGAGTTTCTCAAACTCCTCATCGATAATGTTCATGATCAGTTTAATAGCTTCAGCGTTCACTTTTGGGGTTCTGCCTCCCTTTGTTCTCTCGTTTTCTCCTGGGAAAAACATGAACATCACAAAATACTATTTCAGAAAAAATGGATCTTGATCAGACTGTGTATTTGCACAAGTTGATCTAGATCCATGTTGGTCTCAAATGCCATGCCAAATCCCAGCACATTTGTTAAATCTTTCTTGCAGAATCTTTGATCTCATCAATCAACATTGATATTTTAACTCTGTAACGACAGTTACATTTACCCTTTTCCAAATAACACAGTTTTGTAGATAACCATAATGTGGAAGAAAACAATAGGATTTGAGTACAAAATAGATTTGAAAATATTGAGACAAAAGGAGAGTATGATTGCTATCAGCAGCATGTTCATCTGTTGCCTTAAAGTTGTCTCAAACTTTTTCTACTCCCAACATCAAGAGAAAGTTAGTTTGGGAAAGATTTAACAATGACAAGTACCTGATCCTCTGGTTTAGTTTCTTCTGTTGCTGTTTTCTCTTGGATTTCCTCATCATCAACATAAACTCTCTGAAGCATAGAAACAATATGTATAAAATTACAAAGGACTATTCTGGAAACTATTTATCATGCTAAAAGGATGAGATTATCATAGAATTTACACTAACTCCATGCCAAACACTCCAAATAATTCCTTTCCAGAAATCTTTTATTCAAAGTCAATTCATTAACTACTGTTTTAGATTTAAAATTTTCCAAAATAATAAAATTTAGACTCATTCATAGTCAAAGGAATAAAGACAACAAAATCATTTTCTAACACGTGTACAAAACCTACAGTACATGAAATAGCATAAAAAAAACCTTGAAGGAAAGAGAAAGCTAGTTTTCTTAACTCATTCAAAAGGGATAAAAAGAGTCTCTGTTTGGGAATGGATTAAAAATAATTGTCATGTGTAATTTATTGTAAAACTTACATTTTCCACAAACTGTGTGTTGGCCAGCATCATAAAGTCATTAAAGGCATTGTTTACTCTTACACCAGTTAACTAGAAGAGAAAGAAAATAAACTGTGGTAAAAACATGAATAGTGGAAAAGGCTAATACACCACTTTTTCATGGTAGCCATTAATTAACTCTCTTGAATGACCTCCTAGATTTTTTTGCACAAATAACCATATCAAGACCTTTAGACCTTTCTTCATTTATTTTTTCATAAATGAACTCAAGATCAGTAAAATACCAACAAGTTATATTTGTGAAACACTAATGCAACTGAAGTGGCTATTTTGGAAAAAAGGCCAATCGTCGGTGTAAATGCAAAACCTCGTATGCCGATTCTTGCGATTTTCAAAGTACAAACTTGTGTACCCAGTTACAGACAATTCATGCAGGTTTCGAGATATTTTACTGACCAGTATTGATGACAAATCATTTGTGAAGAATATGTCCAACTTTCAAATAAAACATTTCAGTTTGGGAAAAGTTATTACACTTTTTTCCCTCCCCTTTTGAAATTTTCCAAAACCGAGATACGAGGTTTTGCATTTACAACGACACAATGTTAAATTCCACATTAATGACAAACAGACAGAGAGAGAATCAATGAACAGACAGATGAACAGACAGATGGTAAAACAATGTGCCCCCAATCTTTCGATACAGGGGCATAAAATATTGCATTTTATCAAAACATTAATTTAACAATCTGTTCTGTTTAAATCATAATTACCTTTGATTCATGAATAAGGTTGGCCACTTCTTTTTCTATCTCGTGGGTTCTGGAGATCATCTTCTGGGAGAACTCTTGTAAGTACAGCAGTAACTGGAATGAAACAAGCTGTAGTTGTGAAACACCCAGGGATCATTTTGGGGCGAGATTTGGACAATTTTTCTCATTTTTTTTGCCAGAAATCTCACTCAAATTTGTTCAATGGGAGAAAAAACTAACAAAAAGAAGCAAAATAGTAGGAAATTTGGTAAAATCTCTCACTGAAAATTCATTTTCTCTCATTAGTTTTGGCTGAATGAGACATTTTCTCTCAAGCAGTTTCAGAGGCAGAATTATCCCTGAACACCCATTTTTTTTAATAAGAATGCTGCAGCAGATCAATGATTTCTGTGTAGGGGGTTCATTTTCACAAAAAAAGGTTGAGTTCGTTTTAAATGAATTACACAATTTTGACTGAATTTCTGCATAAAAATCAAATAATCAGACCACGAAAGGGGTTCATTTGAACCCCTCTAGATCTGCCACTCGAATGATAATTTGCATTTTCAATTCTTATTTTTAGACTATTCAGGTTTGAAGATATGAATGAACTATACACCTTGGCCTTCTTTGTTTTAATCTGTTTTTTTTTTTCATCTCTTTCTTAGACTACAAAATCTTATGACTAGTCAAAATTGAATTACAGGGAATACAATAAATAGTGCAGAAAAAAGTGTAATTAATGGCAAGTAAAAATACTGGTTAGCAGCATGTTCTTCTTATCTCTTGTTTATTTAACTTTAACTTAACATATACAACCCATCATTAGCACTAAAGGGACAGAGGCGAAATTTGAAAAGTGCCAGTTATTCCTAAACTTTGTTACATTTCCATTTACGGTTTAGAATTTTGAATTAATGCATACTTATGGAAATATTTGACAAAATGTTCAAAATTACCTCCCTTGCAAATGAATATAGAGTAAAATAATATTTGTAAATTATTTCTACTTCAAGCATAATCTTGAAATCTGGAACGGTGAATCAACTTATTTGAAGTGTATTTACAAGTGTGTGTAATCAAATGCATTTTGTATGGCTAGAAAGTAGTGCTTATAATGATGGGTCATATACCTCAAATTGGTTATTGAAATCTGGTATCATTAAATGCCTGGTAAAATATTTTATCTTTTAAAAGTAATTAACAACAAACCCCTGCATCTCCCGCCAATGTCCAGCCATCCGAGTTTTTCCTCATCTCCTCCAGTGTCCAGGCTCTCTCCCATGATCTGTCATTCACACCATCCTTAAAACAGAGAAAATGAAAGCAATAGATTAGAGGGGGTTATGGCTTTTCAACAACAAAATATCTTCAAATGTTCGAACCCCCTGGATCTGCCATAATCCAAGTTTTCTCAGATGAAGTTCGCTCTTTGATATGTTGATGACACTCATTTACATCAGAGCGCACTACCACTCAAAAACAATGGAAAGTAGATCATTGTAATCAATGGCTGTTCATGTGAAGGTTGTTGCAAATTTTTGCCTATAAACCTTTCAGAAATACTTTTTGGTCTTAAATTTTTTACCAGGCATGACAATAAATGGTTCATTGATCAGTATCATAAGGAGTTTTAAGGATAGCGTTTAAGATCGGACGGTGAACAAAGCGCCACAACTTGTGTCGGACTTTCCGTTGTTTTTGAATGGTAGTACGCTCTGATATAAATGAGCGACATCAACATATCAAAGAGCGAATTTCATTCAGAGAAAACTCGGATTAGATCTGCCACTGAGCCAGGATTCGTACCAATGATCCCTGGGTTGACAAGGCCAAGACTTGGTTCGAACCAACGACCCCTGAATTGACAGACTCCGACACTAACGACTGAACTAGAGGGGGAAGGTCAGAGTCAATCATGAGTAATCTGGACAAAAATGGTTTCACTTTACAAATTAACCCTAAACGACTTTAAATTAGTGTTTATTTTAATTTGTCGTTTAGATACATTTCTATAAGACTATTTTACATGACTGACAATATTCTAAATCACTAACTTGAGCTGCAGGAGTCGGATTTGATAAATTTACATCCTGGGGAGGTGGTTCGTCCGCCATTTTGTATTTTCTCGTGTCACATGACTATCGGTAAATTTAGACTGGATTTTCATCTTTTCCCTCTTGTAGTCTGGATACGCCGCAACTACAGGGGCTGATCCAGAGGGAGTCAGGGGGTTCAAATGAACACCCTCTGTATCCCAATTTGTTCATTTACATGTAGAAATTCAGTCAAAAATGTGTAGTTATAGGAAAACGAACGCCCTTTTTGTATATATTCGAACCCCTCTCTGTCGCAGACCCCCCCCCCCCCCCCCCCTAGCTGCGATATAGGCCTAGTTCCCATGAACTTTGATGATTGTGTCGTATGTGACGTACTAGATCTACTCCTTACAGGATGAAAAAAAGTCCGTTAAACGGCCCATACACGATCAATATCATTGACAATATTATTGAGTCATAATATTGACAATATTTTTCTAGCCACCCATACCATACACGATCAATAGGCCTATTATTGACAATATTAATTTAGAGAACAATCAACGGTAACATCCCAATTGGTCTACTCCCATTTCGTCTACTGTTATTTTAGTGCCTTGAGTCCCAATTCGTCTACAGTCCCAAATCGTCTACTTTCATGTCAAATCATCAATAAACAACATTATTTTTTGTTTTAAGACAAGAAATCAAGTCATTATATTCACAAATAAAATAAAAATGCAAATATTTTAATAAAATTTGTACGATATCATATTTATAATTATACAAAATATAGAAAAGTAGACGAAATGGGAATTATGTCCAAAATAGTAGACGATTTGGGAGTAGACGAATTGGGAGTAGACCAAATGGGATTAAACCCAATCAACCATGGGTTACATAACGTCAATGAAAATATTGAAGAAAATATTGTCGTTGAAGAAGAAGAAGAAGAAGAAGAAGAAGAAGAAGAAGAAGAAGAAGAAGAAGAAGAAGAAGAAGAAGAAGAAGAAGAAGAAGAAGAAGAAAAAGAAGAAGAAGAAGAAGAAGAAGAAGAACAAGAAGAAGAAGAAGAAGAAGAAGAAGAAGAAGAAGAATAAGAAGAAGAAGAAGAAGAAGAAGAAGAAGAAGAAGAAGAAGAAGAAGAAGAAGAAGAAGAAGAAGAAGAAGAAGAAGAAGAAGAAGAAGATCATTAACGAACACTTTCTCCTCTTCCATCAGCATAAGCTTATGCAATGAGCTGCAGTGGCATCTTAAAATGTTGCATGCAGATTGAACCGGTCTAAATGCGCCTGTTGTTTGAAAAATGGCTACCATTAAAAGAAAAAAAGAAAATGTTGATCCTCAGCACATGCATCCCTCCCGTCGATAGGCCTATTTTCTCACTCAAAGATCCATATGCCTGCATTATTGTTTCGATAACGTCCCTAGTAAACGAGCTATGGGAAAGCATTAAAGCAAAGAACTCGTAATGCTGATCTGATAATCAGTATTTCTAATTTTTAATTTTATTATTATGCCCTATTATTATTTTCTATGCTGCATTGCAGGCCTATAGACCTACAAATTATATCTGCATCAACATTTTTTTTTTTTTTTTTTTTTTTTTTTTGAGAAATGACTAAGATACCAGAATCTTGAGCGTTTAGAGCCTATCTAGAAAGTCTAGTTCTGCTCCCATTTTCGTAGAAAGGCGGGACTTTTTATTACCAAACTGCCATACGCCATATAGCCCATTACCAGGCTACAGTATTTAAGACCAGTCCATTCCCAGACAACAAAATTTAAGACAGGTCCAAATTCAAAGATGTTGCAGACGACAATATTAAGCGTACAGAATTCAAAAGTTTATGATGCTTTTCGTATAGAAAGCATTGTGGTAAATTTTCCACAATGTTTTCTAAAAGTCGTTAGCCTCTCTTGTAGACTGTCAAAAATCTTAAAAAAGATATCGTCTTTCTGCTCCAAAAATATAGATCGCACATTATAGCACCGAAATATGAAATATCGCTTTTTTGCTTTAAATGTGTATGTGGCCCCTTTTTAGACCCCTACCGTTAGAGTACCGTTTATGATATTATAGGATTAGGCATGCTAACCCTTTCCCAAACAAGGCATGTTTTTGACGCTTTTCATTGAAAAGAAAAATAGCCTAGTTTTACGCCCTTCACAAAAAAGGCTTTTGAAACAGGGAGGGGTGTCTTTTACCTTTGCGTTGAGATCATCTTTAGGCTGGTGTCTCTTCGATCATGACATGTGTATGACAATATATTACTCATTTTGCATTGTGAATGATGCTTTACAAATAATACGTCTTCTTTCTTTAATATGAATGACACTTTTTAATCAGCACCAGCTTTCAAATTAGTATAGTTTAAAGTTTGACGCTTCGGTTATGGTTTAACCCCTTTCCACGCAATACCGCTTTTTGACTCACCGTAAGATAATAATTTTGGAAAACATCGTGGCGAGAGAGAAACTGCTTCTGGCAAGCATTTTCTTTATTACCAACAGTGTTTTCTCAACAAAAATACAAAAAAGGTAAAATACTATTCACATGAAATTGTCTTCTGCAACATCTTTGAATTTGGACCAGTCTATGATTGTGCGATCTGGTAACGGGTTAAGGAAGTGCTTACAAGATTTAACCCTTTCCCAAATAAGATCTGGTTTTGACGTCCTTAGCAAAAATGGCTTGGGAAAACATTGCGACAAAAGAAGAAACTGCTGATAACCAGCAGTTTCTCCTTTTGTCTCAATATTTACTGTGCCATATTGTCCACAAATCCTATTTTTAATAACACCCATTTTGTCATTTGTGGCAGTTTTTGAAGTGGATCACCCTAAAATTTTGTCGTGTGGGAAAGGATTAAAGCATTCATGTGTCTACTGTTATAAATCAAAGTACTGACAGTACTGTTTGGAAGCAAATTTTTCAAAAATGTAGGCCTGTCCAGGCCCCAGTTTCTCGAAAAAAACTTAAGTATATTCTCATGAGAACATGCTCAACATCAAAGGGATACTCTCCAACGTTGAAGGGTATTCCATTGAAGTTCACGTGGATTTCATGCAATTTGAGCACTGTGCTCAGATTTGAGAACATACTTAAGTTTTTTCGAGAAACCGGGGCCAGAAATAGAGCAGTTTGATTAGGTACTTTGATTATCCATTTGAATACCTTGAATACTTTGATTCATAGAGTATTTTGATTAAGTACTTTGATTATCCAGAATACCTTGCATACTTTGATTTCATGATGGAGTTGTATTTATTTTTAGCACAACTTCATGCATATTAATCGTTTGTGTAAGCTGAATATATTTCATAGTTCAGTAAACTCGACTGACCCATTTACAAGGAAGGCCATTGGACTAATTCTTTGAACCATAATAAAGCAAATTACTACGTGGATCTTTTCATCTCTCAGAGACATGATTAATTGAATGTTTCATTTTCAGTCACACAATTCAATATCTACACATAACTTCAGACTTACATATTGAATATTCGAATGACTGTTACCTCATTAATCTTTGCTTTTGATAGAACTATTTATAGTGAGGAAGACCGGAAGATGTTGTGTGGTATGCAGAGAATGGTAAAGTGCAGAGACGCATGGCTGCTAAGAGAAGCAAATTTGGAAAATTTGCTTCCAAAAATCAAATGACAGAATGACAATACCGTTGTATGGTTAGCACATACTTATTTCGAAACCCTTTCCAAACGACCCTGGTTTTGACGTCCACAATAGTTGTGGATAATAATATGATGACTGTCTGGAGCAAACTTGACAAGAAAAAATGTTGATAACCAGTATTTTGTTTCCCCCTTAAAGTAGCATACAGTTTTCTATCCTTTTGGAGACATAATTTCAAACTTTCATTGTCATTCATTTTGTCGTCTGCGTTAATTTATGTCTATTTTACAATTTGAACCCGTCTGAAATTTTGTCGATTGCGAAAAGGTTAAAATCTCTCAAAACTTTGTTCATAGCAAATCCGCTAGGGTTATCGGTCGTATGGGGCCTAAAAGGGGTTAGTCAAACCTAATGAAATAAAGAGAACTATGTCACGTTTTGGAGCTAGAGTAGGCTATCATTTGATTCGGAGCTAAAAAGAATTATCTTTTCTTTTGCAGATACATTTTCGGTGCCAAATAGAACTAGCAACGACATAGAATAACTGATTTTCTACCGATAGCATATCGTTGCTTTCCTATAGTATCTGGATGAACTATTTCTAAGTTTAACCTTTTTCAAAACATTATCATAATACTAGCAATTGCAATTCATTTTATCATTTTTTATTCGATGTTTCCAAAGCAATCTCTGGAAGCGACGTGAAACAAGAGGCTGTTTAGTAAAGCAATATACATTGTTTCACCGTCATGTTACATAATTATGCAACACAAAAATGACCATTTTTTAGTTTTCCAGAATATTTACCATGAAGGGAATCGCGTGACATATTTTCGATAGTTTTCAACAATTTTGTAAATCTATTCTCGATTTGAAGAGGGTTTGGAGCGGAGAAGGCAGGATCAAGCGGGAGATATACTGAATGCAAATGGTCTTATAAACAGCATGTGATAAAAAATATTGAAGAAACATCCTAAATTCAAGTTGGTCATCAATAACTTTTTACCAGGTGTTGTTAAAAAGGCCGAGAAATGCAAATGACAATTTCAAATGAATATGATTCTATTTTTCGTCTTTTTTGATAGATAGCATTGTGGGAAATGAAGAAATTGCTTGTGAGAAGCAATTTCTTCACTTCACACAATGCTTTTTATCCCAAAAAAACAAAACACGTAGTAGAATTACATAATTTTGAAATTGTCGTCTGCAATATCTTTGAATTTGGACCATTCTAAAATGTTGCCGTCTGTTAATCCATTACCACACGGTGACTCTTTGTGGCTCCCCACAAGAAACTGACTATGGAAACATTGTGGAAAATGAAGATATTGCTTGTGACAGCAATTTCTTCATTTTCCCACAATATTTTCCATACAAAATGATTTAAAAAATGTACTTTTTCATTCATTTTTAATTGTCGTCTGCAACATCTTTCATCAATTTAGACAAGTCGAAATTTTGTCGTTCGGTAATGGGTTAATGGGTTTATCGAGATCCCATCTCCATAT
The DNA here is from genome assembly GCA_963680895.1 of Fragum sueziense. Classification (NCBI taxonomy): domain Eukaryota; kingdom Metazoa; phylum Mollusca; class Bivalvia; order Cardiida; family Cardiidae; genus Fragum; species Fragum sueziense. Next base: position 8,269,745 of record OY804608.1, read on the forward strand.
AACCATAACTGGTGAGCTCATTAAATCATTCTTTGGCTTTCTATAGATTGGTGATCTAAGAACTGTAATCAAAATGTCAGCGATTATTTCCCCTGAATTCGACGTTACTAAGTACGTCAGTAACGTCAAATAACGTAAACGTCGTTACCAAAGTTGCGTTGAACGTCGTGTAAGCTAGTGAAGCAGCAGTTTACAACAGCGTTTTATAATATCGAAAGTATTGTCGAAAAAGCTTATTCACTGGAATAAAATCAAAATAGAATAGATTCGATAGAATAGACAAAACAAAGCCAAAATAAGAAAATGTCGGACAAAGACGATGAAAAAATTTGGTAAGTTAGTTCATTTATTTTAACTTGTTGAATCCAGAGACATAGATAAACATTATAATATCTCTGTTAAATCTTCATGAAAAGCGATTAAAAAAAGTGTACCATGATGGTCCTTTATCGATCACCTGAACTTAGATAGAATGAAAGACACAATGTTGTCAAGTTCAAGAGCACATGCTTAAAGATGCAAGATTATGATCCAGCTGAAAACTGCTTGCATAATCTTGAATGATCAATATTTTTGGCTATTGCAGTAAAACAAAGCGGAAGAAAACAATAATTTTGTCACAGTCAAGGGCACAAAACTCTGTTCTGATAAAGATATTCTCATCAACATTATGTCAACACTTCCGGTTCACGTGACATGGAGTGAGGACGGCTTGGAAAGACAGGGGAACAACTTTTTGGAAATCCATCGAATTTGACGACGGAGAAGAGCCATCTAGACGAATAAATATGCTTCATCGATAGAAGAGACATCCATTCACCAAACAGAGAATTATTTTTCTATTTGGGGAGGGCTCTCGGGGATATTTTTCAACTTGAATTTTTTTCCAATCTGAAAAGATATTTTCGTCTGATGGTCGCCATCATTATTTTTCATTCATAATTCTGAAGATTTATTCCGACAATAATTTAATGCTTTTTAGGCTCTTTACAAATCCAAATACGCTTAAATAACTTTTGAATTAGTGGAATTTACGCAAGAATGCTAATTTAGAGAAACAATGTAAGAAAAGAAGAAAATAAAAAACCGGAAATCGCAGTAAGTTGTTTGTGTAAAAAAAATTGCCAAATTAAATTTCATACCAGTTACAGGCTTATTTTAGGAAGATGTAAGGAATATAAATTTGTAATGAACTATGTGAAATAGTTGGTTTTATTGACCTGATAAAAAAAAAAGAACTGTTAATTTGAGTTGGTCTTTTGCCTTTCCAAGTAGCCCTTATCTTTGTTGGGACCACCATTGCAATCAAGTAGATTGTACTTGTAGATCTATTATTAGCATCATAACCGTTGGATAAACGAAAATGAGAAAATGGTAGACTCATGTAAATATGTGTAATTAGTTGTTCAATTTCTATCAAGTAGACGGAAATTGTTTGGTGTAAAATAGGGAGGAAAATATCTAGAAAATAGAGGGTAGTGAAATAGGTTTTTGTTACTTTTGTTCAAGCTTAAAATGACAGTTTGAAGATGTAAACACATACAAAAATACAAGATGTTCCAGTTGTGTACTATTAGTGTGGCTGACTGCAGTACCTAATAGATATATCTAGTGTTTTTCTTTTTCCGTATTCAAATAAGACAGACAGAATTTATAAGATTAGTATCTCACCAATTTCATAAATAGCTGACGGTTGCCTGTTCTGCCCTGAAAATACCATGTAATTCGTATTTAATAATTTAAAACAAAAAATGAAAGTTTAGGTTAATAATATAAAAGCTTTGGTTAGCACGGGTGTGGCTGACTGCAGTACCCTGTGTGTGATCAAACATAGTTCAACATAATCGCCATTATACAAATTTTTTGAAGGTTAAAGTTAAAAAAAAAAAAAAAAAAAAAAAAAAATTGAAATAAATAGATCTAATAATAATATATTGTAGTATCATTCATTTAGATAACATCCTTTCTTGAACTCATGGAAAAATTCCAAGTTAGGCAAATAGAAGATTTCTTAGATAAAAGTAAACGTAAGGCGTGGTTGCCTAAGTACGAAAGACTTGTCATTCTAAGTGACAGCAAGGGAAGCTATCTGAAAACTGAATTAGATTCACTCACGCATGATATCGAAATTGTTTGGTGGACACAGAGTGGGAGGAACACACAAGGTGGCGTGAGATACTTACTTGATAATATCCATCAACTAAGGAACAAACACACTATCGTGCTTTTTTGGCACTTTACGTGTGACGTTACTAGGAAAGAAGATAAATTTATTTTTCCAAGATTTGAAACCTCAGAAGAACTAATTGCATCACTGAATCCGCACATTGACACATTAAAACTTGTGCACCAGCAAGAAAATAGAATTGACATAGGTATTTTGGAAATTCCACCCATTTTCACCAAATCGTGGAACTTACTAAAGAAATATCCAGATTCTGAGAGAATTGATGATCGAAATCTGCATGAGCAAATAAAAGACCTGAATACCCATATTATCAATGCTAACACAGAATTAGGGTATATTTCACCTAGATTTCAGTGTGATCTGATATATACCAGACAGCCAAAAAATAGGTCAAGGAACAATAATTTAGCCAGAGCTACCTTTACACCTATCTTACTAAAAGACGGTGTACACCCGATAGGAGTGGTCGCAAAAAAGTGGCTTCTTAAAATATATATGTCAATTTCTGATCCAGATAATTAGGTTATTATATACTGTGAACAGAGTAATTGGGTGTGTGGCTGACTGCAGTACCATCCTAAAGCTCTATCACACTAATTATATAAATTTACAAGATATAAAAACTTTGTAGTAATCATGGCTCAGAGCAATAGCACAAACAAAAGTACTCCTTATATAGACTTCACACAAAAGTTTAAGGAAAGAGAAGCACCAAAACACAGTACACCCAAAAAACTAAGTATTGGTGCAGAGGGAATAGAGTGGGACTCTAAGAAAAGAAAATTAAAATCTAGCCCAGAAATTGCAGCAACTCAATGCAGTAAATGTGATGATGATCTAACAAAATATTCAATTAAATGTCAGAATTGTAATTTAAAATTCTGTTATATATGTGCAAATATAAGCAAAAAAGCAATAGATTTAATCCTCACCAATGAATTACCGGATTATGACTTTGTTTGTAAACCATGTAAAAGGACATTACCATATTTATCAAATATAAACGAGAATGTAAAAGCAATGGTGGAAAACCAAAACAAAAGAGTAGCGGAACTAGAAAACAGAGTAAGCAATATAGAGCAGGGTAACACTGTAATTATAGAGGAAAGTGTGGAGAAAATAGAGGCTAGCGTTATGAACAAGATAGAAGGTAGAATTACAGGGTTGATAGATGATAGAAACAAAGAGTATATGGACAGAAGAAGAAGGGAGTTGAACATAGTAATTTTCAACCTGAAAGAAGGACACTCCAAGGAGGGTTTAGACAACAAGAGATTTGATGAAGAGCGAATAGCACTTATTGCTAGGGAATTTGGAATAGATGAACTTCAGATAGAGACGAGCTACAGACTAGGGAAAAAAACTGCCAACAATAAAGATAGAGTTCTTAAGATGATTCTTAAAGATAGAAGAGAGAGAAAGACACTATTAGAGAATTCCAAACACATAGAGGCAAGAGTCGAAGGTATTTTAAGTAAAGTGGTGATTGCAAAAGACCTGACCCCGGATCAAAGAACAGAAAGAAAGCTAAAGAAACTTCAGTTAGGGGAAAGGGAAAAAACAGACAAAATACCCAAGAATCAACCTAAGAGTAAGGCCCCAAATGACACAAACCATGAAAACGGTGTGGAGAACCCATTTCAAGAAAAAACAATAGTAGATGGTGAACCTGTTCAAGGTGAAGACGAAGCCATGGACTCAACCATAATAGTGGACCATATTGGCATGAATACAAGATACCCCGACGTAAGCTCAATAGAAGATAGGACAGTTATTGGAGGTATTCCACAACAAACGCAAAAAAATGTACAAGTGGAGCGAGATTAGTAGGTGTTTTAACCCGATTAAACAGGGAAACTTTTACAAGAAAAATGAAATAAATGTACAGAAGGTCACTAAAAAATCTAACAAAACTAATAGAATCAACTTAAATAACATTAAAATACTATACACAAATGCCGACAGTCTAAGCAAGGACAAAATGCAAGAGATTGGTACTATAGTAAATAATGAAGAAATTGACATCTTGGCTATAACAGAAGTATATCCCAAAAATAAACTCTTTGAACTCAATGTTGAAGTAATCTACAAAATTGAAGGGTATAATTTACACATAAATGAAGAAGGTGGAAGAGGCGTGGCGATCTACACCAAGCACAATCTACTTGTAGACAGAGTGGAAAACCAAGAACTAACATGTAAAGACGCAGTATGGCTAAAATGTAAAATGCAAAATAATGATGCACTATACATAGGATGTATATATAGAAGTCCTAACAGTGGAACAAATGAAGTAAACCAAATTCTGAATGACATAGATCAAATCGAAAAGTTAAATCCTACAGACATACTGATAATGGGAGATTTCAACTTCAGAGACATAGACTGGTCAAGCTACAGTTCTAAAAAGCAAAGTAACCATCCAGAGCATATATTTGTTGAAGGAATTAAGGACCATTTTCTATACCAACATGTAGCAGAGGCAACTAGATTCAGAATCAACAACACTCCGTCTATACTAGACCTGATACTAAGTAAAGAAGAAAACACAATCAACAATCTCCAATATAGACCGTCTATTGGTAAAAGTGACCATGTTGTACTGACATTTGACGTTGATGGAATCGAGACGAATATTCAACAATCAAGCACACGCCTAGCCTACAATAAAGGGAGATATAGTGAAATTAACAAAGAATTACAATCTTATCTCGAGAATACAAGCGTCATTGATGATGGTGGAATCCATGACAATTGGGAAAAGTTTAAAGATAAAATTACCAAAGTAAAAGATAAATACATACCAAAAATAACTATCACCAAAAGTCAAAAGAGAACCACAATCAGCAAAGATGCGGTTAAAGCAACCAAAGAGAAACACAAGAAATGGAAAAATGTTACCGGGTCGTATGGCCTAAAATAAAGCAAAAAGGCAAGATTAAAGTTTTGGCTTTGTCTTTATTTCTTTCTGCACCATGCGCTTGCGTAGAAGTCAATCAAAGTATTACAATTAAACAATACAGTGATAATGCATTTTCAACTCGGGATTATCTACCATGTCAACCACTTATTGAGAAGTCAATAAATCAATGGTTTTGACACAGGTCAGCGTTGACACATGCTCAGCGCATATGTCAACCGATCTGGGTAAACACCATTCATCTTTATTCAAAGAAAACCCCAGAAGCAATTTGCCAGAATGGATGCCATTTACACAAACTATGTAAATGAAGAATTTCTTTCTTTAAAATACATTTAGCTTTAGTAAATATAGACAAACTGTTGTTTTCATCACGTGACTAGATTACTCTTAAAATTCAACAATTTTAACAAAACATACGACAAAAGAAAATACAGATTGCTCCCTCACAATGTTTTCTCAAGTATTATGCAGTTACAATGTCTAAATATAGTTTACGACGACAAAACAAGGCGGACCACGTTTTCCGCGAAAACACATGACAAATGGTTTCGACTCAAAATTCTCAAAGAAAAGGAATAGTTCCAACAGATGCATATCATAATTCGATATATGGATACTTTACCCAACATACTGTACTAACAGTTAGTTGGTACTCACCTAAAATAAAGCAAAAAGGCAAGATTAAAGTTTTGGCTTTGTCTTTATTTCTTTCTGCACCATGCGCTTGCGTAGAAGTGAAATTCGAGCTTTCCCAACCCGAGTTAAATACTAAACGTCCCAAATTAACCGACTTAACCGCGAAAATGTCTTGGTTCTGAACAAATACGATGTCCTCCAGGGACTTATACCTACGATACAGTCTATTTAGGCACTGTAATACCCCGCATAGAACCCAAAAGCAGACGCTTTCTAATTAACTCGAGTCTATAATTTCGTGCAATCGAACATGCTACAATTTCCGCGCCTCGCCTGCATGGTGTCACATCACTCAACTTGTTGGGCAAAAAAAATTAAAGTACCCCCCTTAAAACTTTCTGCATCCGTTACACTCTCCCCCCACTTAAGAAATGTCGTCCCGACATGACTAGAAAAATCAAAATGGACTAGATTTACAGAGCATTAACTTAACTACACTAGAAGTCAACCCTTTTACTGGCACAAGTATTAAATCACTGGTTTCAAAACTTTCTAGAAGATTCCCAGTTAACCTGCTAGTCACAGTCAATGACTAAAATTGGCCTGTTTTAGTCATATTATCCTCATGGATACTGTGGTGAAATAATACAAAGTATAAAATACTTACAAGGGAAGAAATTTATCTAGAACTGGACCCATAGCACCTCATCTAACTATCTCCAGTACATCGCACAGTAAAAATTAATGCTAAACACTGTAAAAGAAAATAAAACATATTTACCTGAACATACAAATACTTCCCATTTGGATGGGCAGCTAATCCCAACCTGTATATGTTGGTTGTCCAAGTTTTGGGTATGTAAGCAGTTTAGGTGCAGTCCTCTGTCTGACTGATCTGGGTCTATGTGTGCCTTCCCCGCCATCTGAACTATCACTACTGTCCGAATTTGAACTACTCACCTCAGATTCCCTTGAACCTTCACTATCTATTCTCGATCTTGTTTCTACATCACTCCCGTCTGGGGCCTCATCAACAGGACCCGTACTAGGTGGTAAGTCCAAACCAGTTGATGGTTCAAATACAGGAGCATTTGGATTCAATCTATAGAATCCATAACCCTGCTCTGAAGACTCGGAGTCACTGCTCACAACCTCTGGAATAGGCTTGTCCCTTGGCTTTGATCTAGGTCTATTACTCTTTGTCTTATCTTCATCAAATGGCAAATATTCACATTGCAACAGTAAGTTTCTATGGAGGACTCTTTTCCTACCAGGACCGTTCTCGGGTTGTACCTCGTACACTGGTGAGTCCTCGCTCATTCGTCGTGTCACAATGTGGATCTTATCTTCCCAAAAGGATCTCAACTTTCCTGGACCACCCTTTTCTGTCAAGTTTCGTACCAGTACTCTATCTCCCGGTTTAAGAACAACACTCCTCGCTCCTTTGTCGTAATTCCTCTTACCTTTTAACGCAGACTTCTTTGAATTCTCAGAAGCTAACCGGTATGCCTGCCTCATTCCTTCTGACCACTCTTTTACCAGCTTTCTATCTCTTTCATTCTTCAGTCCAAAGATGACATCTATTGGCAGTCTAGGGGATCTTCCAAAAAGCAAGTAAAATGGCGAGAAGCCTGTACTGTCATTTCTGGTGCAATTGTACGCATGTACTATCCTATTTACCTGACTCTTCCAGTCGCTCTTCTGCTCTTTACTTAGTGTTCTCAACATTGAGAGTATAGTTCTGTTCATCCTCTCGCACTGTCCATTTCCGGCTGGATGATATGGTGTCGTCCTAGAGTGAGCAATTCCACAATATCTCTGCAATTTTGTAAAAAGTTCATTCTCAAACTCTCGACCTTGGTCATGGTGTATCTTACCAGGATAACCAAATCTTGGGATGAAATCATTGAAGATCTTGTCTGCAGCAGTTCGTCCTGATTTGTTTCTGGTGGGATATGCTTGTGCGAACCTCGTGAAGTGGTCAACAATTACTAAAAGATACTCATACCCACCTTTTGACCTTTCCAAATGTACATAATCTATTGAAATCATTTCAAATGGGCTGCTGGTATGTATGGGCTGTAATTCAGCCTTCTTATTCTGAGCTGGTTTCTTGTCCTTCAGGCAAAGACAACTTTTCTGCACATAGCAAGCAATGTCTCTGGCCATCCCAGGCCAATGGAACCTTTCCTTGGCTAAATGGACAACCCTATCAACACCAATATGTCCCATTCTGTTGTGTAACTGCTCAAGTACCAAGCCCCTAAGCCCATATGGTAGACACAACTGCTCTACTATATCACCAGATGATAACTTTACAGACCTATAAAGGATCCCATCCTTTATGTGAAGTTTTTCCCGATCACGCCACCACATCTTAAACTTCCAACCTTTCTTCTTTAGCTGCGAGGAACTGATAGCTTCCTGCTTACTTACAGACCTTTTTACCTCACCGAGGGTCTGATCTTTGTTTTGAGCTGCCCGTATTTCTGCTTCATCAATCACCTGTAGATCATCTGGCATAGGACTTTGCAAAACGTCTTGCGATACCTCTGCTATTAAAGTAAAAGGGAACACATTCTCCACCTGAACATGATCAACAATCGCCATAAGCTCTTCTCTACTCGTTGACTGGCTGCATCCCTGCATATAGTTATCTATGTGCATTGGCATCCTCGATAGAGCATCGGCAGCTTGGTTAGATGCCCCTGGCTTATAGTGAATGCTGAAATTAAAGTCTGCTAATTCTGCTACCCACCTCTGTCTAGTTGCATCCAGTTTTGCAGTGGTTTTAACGTATGTCAAAGGATTGTTATCTGTATAAACTTGGAAAGATGGCGCGTAATACAGGTAATCTCTAAAACGTTCAGTTACTGACCACTTCAGCGCCAAAAATTCTAACTTACCTGCATGCATATGGTATTTCTGTTCAGCTGGTGTAAGAGTGCGGGAACCATAAGCTATTACCCTGAGTTTCCCATCAAGCTGCTTTTGATACAAGATTCCAGCTAATCCATCTTGAGACGCATCAGTATGAAGAATAAAAGGCTTCTCAAAATCTGGGAACGCCATGACAGTAGGGCTAGCTAAAATGTCTATCAACTCTGACAGAATTTCTTGGTGTTCCTCACTCCACATCAGCTTTTCATTTCCCAATCTCTGTCCACCCTTACCTTTGCCTGAAATTTTCCTACCCTTCTCACTATTTTCTTCTGGCACTTTCAGCAACTCATATAAAGGCCTAGCCCTTCTACTGAAGTCTGGTATATACTTCCTGTAATAACCCAAAAGGCCTAATAACTGTCTTACCTCTTTAACTGTCTTTGGATGTTTTTCCTTTAATGATAGTACAGCATTCAAATCGTTCGGATCCATTCGCTGTCCATTTTCAGACACCAGTTGTCCCAGAAAACGTACCTCTCTCTTGAACAGTGTACATTTCGACGGTTTCAGCTTAATGCCTTTGCTCCGAAGCCTCTGCAAGACAGTTCTCACGTCACGCAAATGGTCATCAAATGTCTTGCTAAACACTAATACATCGTCTAAGTATGGAATGCAGATATCATCACGGAGCTCAGCTAAGGTTTCTTCCATAAACTCTTGGAAAGCCCCTGGTGCCCCCGAGAGCCCAAATGGAATTCGAACCCACTCGTATAAGCCCCATGGAGTGGTAAATGCCGTACAATCCCTACTCTCTTCCTTGATAAAGCCCTGATGATAAGCCTTGCCCTGATCAAGAGTAGAAAACCAACAGTTACCTTTCAAACTGTCTAGGGAGTCCTGTATTCTTGGAATTGGTCTCATGCTCTGCACCGTTTTCTCATTCACAGCCCGATAATCAATACACAGCCGTAAGCTAGAGTCCTTCTTACGAACACACACCATCGGACTAGAATACGGTGAGCTTGACTTCTTTATCCAACCTTTGTTAACCAAATCAAGGATATAGTCCTTGACCTCTTGATATAAGGGTGGTGGGACCGAACCATAACTTTTTCTAACTGGAGTTTCATTAAGCAAAGGGATATGCATTTGGAGGTCTGGAACACATCCAATATCATTCTCATCCTTGCTAAAGGACTCACATTCCTCCCGTAACAAGGATCTCACCATGTTTACCTGGCTTTCATTCAACAAAGTATCGTCCAAGGGAACATCTGGATCCCAGGAATCGCCTGTTCTAGGATTTGTGGGTTCAGTGTGATTGACCTCTTCCTGAAATGTACCAGGAGGCTGAAGTGTTATCAATGACTTTACCTGACTTATCTTACCTATTTTAGAACATTTCTTTAGGCGAAGATCCCTTTTGGTATTGTTGAACACTGGAACCCTTATGCCACTTACAGCACCCTTTTCCAAACAAACTACAGTCTCCCTCAAGACTAAATCTTCATCAGCACCTGTGTTATCTGGAACAAAGAGGGCTACTTGCTTACCTGTTACTGGACCAGCATGCACCATACACTTCACTGTGACTGTTTGACCTGATGGGACAATAATATCTTGACGACCTGTCTTAACATTTGCTATGAAACCAGTATTTTCAGTACCCAAGATATCTGCAACTGCTGTCGCGACCTCTGCACCCTGTTCGTGTAGGAAAGAATTTAAACCCTGTTCCGCCTGAAATAATTTGATAACATTATACCCCAAAATTGGCCTTTCGAGCGTCATGTCAGTTACTAAAAAGGGCACCTTTACATTATTTGACCGATCTCTAGTTTCGACTTCTAGCTCAATCAACCCATTGTAGTTTAGCCTACTTCCACCTACGGATGTTATGACAAGCTTCTGTTGGAACAAACTTTCTATTGGTTGGACCAGATTAGTGAAATTATTTTCTTGAACCCAATTTTGTGATATTAGACTAACTTGCGCCCCGGTATCCCAAAGTACATCCTTTTTTATCCCATTTATAAAAACCTTTACCAAACATTTATCTCCTAACAACTTTGCTAACTTAGATTTTGTTTTCGGGGCAATTTCACAGACTGTTCCCTTAATGCTATCTGGTTCTGATTCTGGTTCTACGACCGTTTGACAGTCTTTGCCAATCTTCTCCAAGGAAGATATTTTATAAACAACTCTTTCTAAACAAGAGTGGCAAAGACTGTTTTTATCTGATTTAGACTTAACTGTGTGCAAACAATTCGGGCGTTCAGACTCTGTGGCTGCTGGGGTTACCTCCCGCCCTTCTGAGGGACCCCTTTCACGTTTTTTGGGCACTTCGATTTGAAGTGATTGCTACTTCCACATGTATAACAGTGTCTACACTTTGCAGTGTTTGCCTTAAGGCACTCCTCGCATTTATGTCTCTTTGTCTGGCTTGTGCTCGCGGACCCTTCATGTCGGCCTTTCAACTCATTGACATCTGCACGTAGGTTTCTAAGTTCCTCAACCAGTTCTTTAAAATGTGGCGACGTCTCTGACTCAACTGTAGAAACCTTAGCGGTTTTGGATTGTTTTTGGCGCCTTTCATCCGATCTCCTTACGAATTCATTGACACCTTCCACTAACTCCTCTTCGTGCACGTGACCGTGGATTATTGTCTGACACTCGAACCTCAATGTTTCGTCCCTAATGCCTGTTATTAGGCTATTCCTAAATGTCTGGTCAATTAATGCCGCTTCATATTTTATGGGCCCTTTAGCTTCTTTGGCAATGAAAATTAACTTGTGTTTTAGCTCAAGTGCCCGGAAGATAAAGTCAAGCGGCTCCTCCTTGTCGCTTTGCTTTAGCGTGCACAGTTCATGATATAGTTCCGGAGCACTCTTTTCCTTGTAAAACGCCCTAATGAGTGCTCTAAGCTTTCCAAGGTCCAAGTTTTCACAGCCCTCCAAGTAACCTCGTAGGTGCGTACCAGCGGCGACTGCTTTGATCGTGGCATCCACGATATCTCGTTCTGCCACCTTATTCCGTAGCCCCGCCTCCACCTGTCTCAGGAAACTCATATATCCCATAGCTCCTTTACTGTCCCCGATAGTTCCAGCCATTTTGAACTCCTTCGGCAAATAGCTCGGGAGAGGGAGGGGTGGTTTTGCTTCCTCTTTGGACATAATTGACTTCCAGCGTGATCCCGGACGAGCCCCCAAATGTTACCGGGTCGTATGGCCTAAAATAAAGCAAAAAGGCAAGATTAAAGTTTTGGCTTTGTCTTTATTTCTTTCTGCACCATGCGCTTGCGTAGAAGTCAATCAAAGTATTACAATTAAACAATACAGTGATAATGCATTTTCAACTCGGGATTATCTACCATGTCAACCACTTATTGAGAAGTCAATAAATCAATGGTTTTGACACAGGTCAGCGTTGACACATGCTCAGCGCATATGTCAACCGATCTGGGTAAACACCATTCATCTTTATTCAAAGAAAACCCCAGAAGCAATTTGCCAGAATGGATGCCATTTACACAAACTATGTAAATGAAGAATTTCTTTCTTTAAAATACATTTAGCTTTAGTAAATATAGACAAACTGTTGTTTTCATCACGTGACTAGATTACTCTTAAAATTCAACAATTTTAACAAAACATACGACAAAAGAAAATACAGATTGCTCCCTCACAATGTTTTCTCAAGTATTATGCAGTTACAATGTCTAAATATAGTTTACGACGACAAAACAAGGCGGACCACGTTTTCCGCGAAAACACATGACAAATGGTTTCGACTCAAAATTCTCAAAGAAAAGGAATAGTTCCAACAGATGCATATCATAATTCGATATATGGATACTTTACCCAACATACTGTACTAACAGTTAGTTGGTACTCACCTAAAATAAAGCAAAAAGGCAAGATTAAAGTTTTGGCTTTGTCTTTATTTCTTTCTGCACCATGCGCTTGCGTAGAAGTGAAATTCGAGCTTTCCCAACCCGAGTTAAATACTAAACGTCCCAAATTAACCGACTTAACCGCGAAAATGTCTTGGTTCTGAACAAATACGATGTCCTCCAGGGACTTATACCTACGATACAGTCTATTTAGGCACTGTAATACCCCGCATAGAACCCAAAAGCAGACGCTTTCTAATTAACTCGAGTCTATAATTTCGTGCAATCGAACATGCTACAATTTCCGCGCCTCGCCTGCATGGTGTCACATCACTCAACTTGTTGGGCAAAAAAAATTAAAGTACCCCCCTTAAAACTTTCTGCATCCGTTACAAAAAGTACCTACAGAACAAAAACCTAATCACATTTGAAAACTACAAAATAGCACGAAATAATGTTACACGAGAAATAAGAAAAAGCAAATATTTGAAAGAATCCTCCATTGCAGAAGACATCAAAAACAATCCGAAAAAATTTTGGAAATATGTGAATGACAAAACGAAATACAAAAGTGGAATAACATCCCTGGAAATAAACGGAGAAATTGTAAAAGACAGCAACAGGATAGCAGAGCGTCTGAATGAACACTTTTGTTCGGTATTTACAAATGAGGACCATCCTATACCAGAACCAGAAACGATAACATACACAGAACTGACTGAGGTGGAAATCAATTTAGATGAAATAATGAAGTGCATAAATGATTTAAATCCCAACAAATCCCAAGGACCTGACGAGATACATCCAAAGTTAGTCAAAGAATGCAGTGTTCCAATTAGCAAGATATTGCTGAAGTTGTACACCAAGAGTCTAGACCAAGGGATATTACCTGATGAATGGAAACATGCAAACGTTACCCCTATATACAAAAGTGGGTCAAAAAAATTAGCTGAAAATTACAGGCCTATCAGCGTTACTTCGATAATATGTAGAATTCTAGAAAGAATAATAAAGAAGGCAATCATGAACTATCTAGAAGAGAACAACCTCATCTCAACATGTCAACATGGTTTTAGGCAAGGAAAATCCTGTATTACTCAGTTATTGGAGTGTATGGAAGATTGGTGCGATGCCTTGGACAACGGCAAAGAACTTGATATAGTATACTTAGACTTCAAGGCGGCCTTTGACAAGGTACCACACCAAAGACTTTTGAAGAAGGTAGAGAGCCTTGGAATTAAAGGAAAAATTCTGCAATGGATACGTAACTTTTTGACTGATAGGTACCAACGAGTTATAGTTGACAACTCAAGCTCAGAATGGAGGAGAGTAACCAGTGGTGTCCCTCAAGGGAGTGTACTCGGACCTGTTCTATTTATCATATTTATAAATGACCTTCCTGACAAAATTGATATTCCATGTAAAATGTTTGCAGATGACACCAAAATCTACAACAAAATATCCCAACCAGAAGACGAAGAACAACTACAAAGTGGTATTTTTCAAGCTTGTGAATGGGCCAACAAATGGCAAATGACATTTAATGTAAAAAAGTGTAAAACTATGCATATTGGTCAAACTGAACCAAATGAGTTTTTTATGAAAGACAATAATAATACTGTACACAAGCTAACACTTGTTAACCAAGAAAAAGATTTAGGTGTCACATTTGATAATAAACTGAAATTTGATGAACACATAAGACTCAAGGTCTGTCACAAGACGGCTGAGCGGTTGGCTTGGATACGGGTCAGTAAAGAGTCAGGATGTGCATTTCCAAATTTTATTTACATAAACAAATAAACAAATACCAATTTATCAAAATGTAAACAAGTTAAACCAAAAATCAATAAAGTTCCTAAAGAATTTCGAGAGTCCACTATCACTGTATGTTTTAGGTTGACGTCTAATGTCCCAAAAATGTCCACATTACTTCACACGATTTATAAATTAATGCAACTGAAAAATACTAAATTTCTTCCAAACATCAACAACACAAATTTTCTAGATTAAACAGTCGCCTGACCGCGCCTATACTACCAAGATAATGTGATTGTCCAGCCGTTTATTATATATTATTATGTTGTTCCCCGGTCGTCACATCCCAAACGTCCTTTCCCGATGACGCTGACACCGGCACGACATACTTCCAAAGTTTCTCGGTCTGGACTACACGTATACGCTCACACGGTCAGGTCTCCCGCCATCACACCAAACACGCCTATACGACATCGGTATATATTGTAGGTTGTTACAAACATTCAAGCAACATCAAGCAACAAGCAACCTATAGAAAGTATAACAAATATTATAGCAACTACCTAATAAGAGCTCTTATGGCTCTACTTAACATCATGTTTTACAAACATCTCAAGACAATATAATATGTTAGCATCTTTCCCCTCAATGTTTTCTCAAACCCAAGCTTTTACAAAACATAGACCAAAACAATATGCTAACGTCTTTTCCCACAATGTTTTCTCAAACTCAAGCTATTTACAGAACATTGACCAATATAATACTTTACATCTTTTCTCACAATGTTTTCTCAAAACAACAATTCAAAGTACTGAACTGTTAAGATACCATTATACAGCATCCGACATTATCCAAATATCATTTGAACAATACAACATTAGCATTTACAAAATATGAACTGCTAAGCAGACGATTAATTACAATTATCACAATGTTTGTTTCTTTGAAAATAGTTACAAAAAATAGCTTATTTAACCATGGCTTAAATGATAATCTGACAAAACATTCAACGTAATAGTTCTCCGATATAACCAGTCCTAGCCATCCGACATTCCAAAACAGTGCAGGAAAATGAGAAATTAGCTATACAGCCATTTGTCATTTTCCGGCGTTGTTTGCGATAATTCAACAGACCAAAAAGCTGCTCATTTAAGCCACAAAATTACTAAAAACATTTACACAATAAAATCAATGTAAATTAAAAAATATTTACCCCAAGAAGAATCCAACTTTCACACAAAAATCTCAACTTCACTTCCACAAGCTATAATGCCAAAAATCGTCTACCCAACGAGTCATTTCAACGCAGGGTTTTTATACAAAACCCTACGAAGAAAACTCACTACAAGCACCCAATTCCCATGCACCACGCTCAACTAGTAAAATCTACTCACCCAACTCGCACACTTAACCCAAGCAAACTAATTTACATAATGTACAATTAAAACTACTAGCCACCAGAAAATGTATTAAAGCAGCCAATTTAAACCACACGGCAGATAAAAAGGGGCGTAGTCTCGCCTTAACTATGACATTAACCCACTCCCAGAAAACTTAATGTGACAAGGTCAATATCGCTAACAGGAATCTAGGCATCATCTATAGAAAATTCAACTTCTTAAATAAATCTATGTTTCTAAACCTATACAAAGCATTGGTAAGACCGCACCTAGAATATGGGTCGGTCATATGGAACCCAAATTTGAAGAATTTAAAGGTACAAATTGAAAATGTCCAGAGAAGGGCGACTAGAATTCTTAAAAGTCTAAAAAACAAAACAAACAATTACAGAGAAAGGCTATTGGTATTGGGATTGCCAAGCTTAGAATATAGGCGCATAAGGAATGATCTTTTACAGGTATACAGAATTTTCAAGAAAATAGATAAGATGCCTAGAGAACTGTTCCAAAAGCAGGGTAGAACAGGCACCCGGGGACACAGTATGAAATTGAGCAAAAAGAGAACAAAAACAGACAAATTCAAATTTTGTTTCTCTAACAGAATCATCAATGAATGGAATGCACTCCCAAACTCAGTAGTGGAGGCACCATCATTGAACTCATTTAAAAGAAGACTAAATAAGCTATGGATTAAAGACTGTAAATTTAATCCTAGCTGTTATCAAGCATTTCAGTAAATACATTCTGTTATAATAAAGTTACTCTGTATAAGGTATATTCGTTTAGAGAATATGTTGTTCATGTGGGTACATAATATTTCCATAAAAAATATCATTAACATTAATAATAACAGTAGGAGAACACTAAGAAAAATAATAACAAGATATAATAAATTTTTTAGGGGTTACAAGATTTTCAATATTTAATCTACAATATTTAAATATTAAATATTTAAGTCAATATAACATTAGGCAAGATTTTAAGATTGGGGAAGGGTTAACTTAGGATAAAGGATAAGTTAAGAGAAGGACAGCAGGAAAAAGGACACAGACAGACGAACCGGAAGTCGCGAAAACGTAAGTTAAGACTAAAGAAGAGGAACATATAATAATATTCAACAATAAAACTGGAGGAAGAGGGAAAACGAAAAAAATGGGCCATTTAGAAGTGGAAATCGCTTATACAGCTGCAAGCCAGCTGTATCCGGCCTCTACAACTATATGAACTATATGAACATGTCCAAGGTTTTTTTATTGGTCAATATTTATTGCTGTTTGAGTGAAAACAAGGTCCAAAGCGGTAATTTCGTCACCGTCAAGGGCACACAACTCTGGTTTTTCTAGTCCGATCATTCTGAAAAATTTAAACATTTAAGATCTAATAGTAACCAACATTGTGACCAAAATGTGTCTTGATTGGTCAATATTTGTTTTTGTTAGAGTGAAAACGGTAATTCTGTGAAATTCAAGGGCCAATAACTCTGATTTTTCTGGTCCAATCAAGCTGAAAATATAACTCACCCAGGATCTTATGGTCACCAACATTGTGGCCAAGTTTTGTCTTGATTGGCCAATAAATGTAGATGCTACAGTGTAAAGAAAGTCGAAAACGGCAATTTTGTCAAAATCAAGGGCGCATTACTCAAGACTTCCTGCTCAGATCACACTGAAAATCGAACTCATCCAAGATCTTATAGATACCAAAATTGTGGCCAAGTCTTGTCTTGATTGGTAAATATCTGTAGATGCTAGAGTGGTAATATTAAAGTCAAAACTAGCCATTTTTGATGTTCAAGGGCCCATAACTCTCGACTCCTAAGTCCGATCTGACCCAAAACTCGAACTCATCCGAGATCTTATGGTAATACATGTTTTGACCAAGTTTGGTTAAGATTGGTCAGTATTTGTGGTGCTAGAGTGGTAACACCAAAATGTGAACAGACGGACGGACAGACAGACGGACAGACGGACGCCGACGGACAAAAAGCGACCACAATAGCTCACCCTGAGCACTTCGTGCTCAGGTGAGCTAAAAAACGTGGAACAATTTAACTGTTTCCTACTAAACACATGCTTTGGACATCCCAGATCTATAAGCATTGAACATCATAGTAGGAAAAAGAATAAAATACCGATTAAGTACTGATTAAGCATTTCTCTAAATACCAGCCTTTCAGATGGCAAACTTCTAGATTCATCCTGTTTGTTATAGGGTAAAAAGTTTGGCTTATGCATATTTGTTAACGTGTCATTGCACAAGGTTTGCATTTAACGTCCTATGCCCCCCCCCCCAAATTGTGTACAAATTCAGTAGAAATAATTCATACACTAGTATTACAGATTTCATTTCACATGGCGCAGCTTTAGTTTTTATTGTCATAGATTACACGCCTGGTTTAAAAAAAACCCCAAACAATTCTGTATTTTTTTCTTTTATATCTGTTATGTATGTGTACTATGATACAAGTCTTTTAGGTTAATACTACGCTATATATATGCGAAATATGAATACATTTTGAATAAAGGCAAGTGGCAGGTCAAACGAAATCTGTAATATTGTTTTTATCCTGATTGAGGTCAATATACTAAAAACTTTCCAAAGTAAGACCGGCGTTTGGTACGCCGTGAAAAGACTGCACCAGCAACATTTAAAGAAACGAATAATTTTTTTCTCTGGTAAATTTTTAGCTAAGATGCCATATGACATCTAATTAATAAGAAATTAATGCCGATGAAGAGTTAACATTTTTACCCCATCACATCAAAAGTTGAATTTATTTTCATGTATATAATTGAGCCATTAACCTCTTTCAATTTATAACTGGTCGAATTTTGTTGTCTGTGTATTTTTTCTCGTCAAATGCAACAATCTAATACTTCTAACAGAAAGTTCGACCTAGAAGGTTAAAGAAAGGACATTCTTTTTATATTTTAAGATAAGTAGATAAATGAATAAAAGATAGTTATGATTTTTCTCTCTGATATTCTACAGTGAACAAAGCGAAGATGAAAACACTAACACAAATGTCAAGAAAGATAAGAAGAGAAAGAAGAAGAAATCAAAGAAAAACAAAACAAAGTTAGAGAAAAAAGATTCAGATGATGATGTCTATGATATTTCTCCTGCCAAGGATAGACCTTGGAGCCCAAGTATGGAAGATTCTGACGAATACAACCAAGACAAATATAGACAAAGGGGTAGAAGAGATCGACACAAAGCTACGAAACGAAAAGAAAAGAAATCTTTTCATGAAGAATCAGGTCGAAGCAATGATGACGGGACGGGCAGTCAAAAGGAAAGAGAAATAGCAAAATTTGTTAGTAGAACAACAGCAACTGGTATTGGTAGCTTAGCCACAAAGAGAGAACTAAATGGGTCTGTAAATATGATAAATGTGCAGCCGCTGCACACCGGATCCGAAATGTATTATTTAGACACGCCAAACGAGAAACATGGCAGCGCCAACGACCTTAATGGTACCAGGTTTTCTAATAAAAATGAACAGAGCAACGAAAAAACGGTACATGCAGCTGCCAAAGATACAATCGCAGATCGTTTACCGACCGAGACAACAACAAATGACATGTTGAAAATGGGAAAAACTGATACGTTAAAGAATGATTCTCAATCTGACAAACAAATAAAGAAGAAACGAAAAAAGAAAGGAAAGAAGCAGAAGAAACTGCAAAGTGAACGTAGGATACGCATTATTGTAGATTCAGGCACGTTTCCGTTAGAGAACGAAAAAGAAAACGTTGCTGCTGAAAACGAAAATGAATCTAAGACAACAAGCAGTACCAGTCAGAATGACAAATCAATCTCACATATTGTTCATGATATAAAAGAAAATGATGGAAAGGATCTCGCACATGAAAACGAAAAAGAAAATGCAGATGCAAATGAATCTAAGCCGAACAACAATAAGAGTCAGAGTGACGCATTACTCTTCCCTATTATCGAGGATATTGAATATAACATTGAAGACGAATTTCAAGGAAATGTCGAAGATGCGATTCTTACAGCCGATCCATCCATTGATATTGGACAAGATAAAATAGCGCAAAACGAAGATCTACCTGCTATCCTGTCAGCCCTGAATCTGAACTGTGACTGCAGAGCATGCGTTGGTGATATTGACGTACCCTCTACAAATAATACAGAGAGATCTGATCAACCTATCGGACTATTTAGAAAATTACTTAAATTTTTAACATGTTGTTTTACAACAAAAGTTGAAGATTAAATGTTAGTTAAACATGTTTAAAGTTTTTTTTTTCAATTTACTCATTCTCTAGACAAACACCGTAACCATTTACAAACAACTCCTAATAAAGAAAGCTCTGCAAAGTATACCAGTGAAGTCTAATTACAGAAAAGCAGGAAGTGTTGCAGACTGACTATGGTTGATATTGTTCGTATTTCAAAAAGGCCCCCTTTTTTTGCAAAACATCTCACAATCACACGAGGATGCCTATCTAACCTTTGTCGGTGGTTTACGTATTAGTTAGAGGCTGTATCTATAGATTCTACGCGAAATAAACATTCAAATGCGCGCAGCGCATTGAATGTTTATATCGCGTAGAACCTACTATACAGACTCTATCTGACTTAGTGTTCGCTAGTGGTTCATTAGAGACTGGGCGTGGCTATCTATAGACGTCACATGAACTAGCCGGCATCCCGTTTATGCGAAATAGAGCGGCGAAATTTTAAAATATACTGCAATTTCATTGGTCCCAAAAGTAGGTCGAACACTAAAGTATGGTAAAGTCGGATTGTAGATAACTGTCAAGAAATATTATTAATCTCTTTCTCGAACAAGATACTATTTTCGACCCATCTAGGAGAAATTGTGTGTGGGAACATTCAGAAAATTGAAGAAATTACTGATAATCGATAGCTTCTTCTTTACACTGAACATTTCGTGTGCTTTAAAATACACACTTTATATTGTTGGCACAAATTCTTTTCTCTACTGCAACTCCTTTAAAATTGGACTGGTCGAAAGTTTCGTGGTTTCAGAATTATTTCAAACAATTTCTGTTTTTAAACGTCGCAAATCCAGAATATTTTGGAAAACATTGAACGAAAAAAGAATATGTCGACACGCATTAATTACTCTCGCCCAATATTTTTTATGGTCAAAAACACATGTTTCATGAAATTTATTCTGTCATATTGTTGGAGCTGCGTTCGTAGATTCCGCAACTAAAGCTTAACCCTTTCCCAAACAAGAACTGGTTTTGACGTCCCTCATAGGAAAGGCTTGGGAAAACATTGAAATAAAAGAAGAAACTGCTGATAACCAGCAGTTTCTCCTTTTGTCTCAATATTTTCTATGCCATATTTTACACAAATCCTTTCTTTGATAACACCCATTTTGTCATTTGTGGCAATTTCTTGAAGTGGATCACCCTAAAATCTTGTCTTTCGGGAAAGAGTTAATTCAGCTGTAGTTACAGATTTTTCGAACGTATGCCTTACATTTCTTTGCATTTGTGCCAGTCAAACATTTCGTCGTCTGGAAAAACGCAAGCAGCAGGCGGGATATCAAAACATCGTACAGTTTGAAAAATCTGGAGTTCAATTTATTTTTTTTATTCCAACCGATTACAATATTACAAAACTTGGTAATTCATGGATACAGAAAAGAAATATTTGAATCCGTTCGATTTGCGGGTCCATTTATTTTTTAAACTAAACCTTTTGTTATAGTCCAATTTCATTGACGACAGGATGATAGATAGCAAACGTGGAAATTTTGTATGTTGTAACACAGAAAACATTGAAGGAAAAGGCAAAATTGTTGATTATTTCTGAGTCATACTAAACCATGCCGTACAGGAAAACAATGCCGTATAGGAGAAACAATGCCGTATGGAGATATAGGTATCGTCGTACAGGGACTTTATTTCCACATATTCTTTGTTGAAATACATTAAGAATTGTAAATGAGAAATTATTATCTAAAAACAACATCAAAGCAATAACAAGAGGGCCATTGGCCCTGAAGCGCTCACCTGATATAATAACTTTTTGTGTAACAATTTTCAGGTTGATTGGACAAAAAATGTGACCTCTAAGGTGCACACAAGGTTTAACTAAGATTTGACCTCGTGACCTAGAATTGATCAAAAAATCATTATGATCAATTTTCAGGTTGATTGGGCAAAATATGTGGCCTCTAGAGTGCAAACAAGGTTTTACAAAGATTTTACCTCATGACCTAGTTTATGACCCCAGATGACCCAATTTCGATCTTGTCCGAGAATTGATCAAGACAATCATTCTCATCAATTTTCAGGTTAATTGGGCAAAAAAAATGTGGCCTCTAGAGTGCACACAAGGTTTTTCTAAGATTTGACCCTGTGTCCTAGTTTTTGACCCAAGATGATCCAATTTCAAACCTGTCCGAGATTTCAACAAAACAATCATTCTGAGCAAATTTCAGGTTGATTGGGCAAAAAATGTGGCCTCTAGAGTGCACACAAGGTTTTTCTAAGATTTGACCCTGTGACCTAGTTTTTGACCCCAGATGACCCAATTTCAAACTTGTCCGATATTTCATAAAGACAATAATTCTGATCAATTTTCAGGTTGATTGGGCAAAAAATGTGGCCTCTAGAGTGCACACAAGGTTTTTCTAAGATTTGACCCTGTGACCTAGTTT
This sequence comes from Fragum sueziense, assembly GCA_963680895.1. NCBI lineage: Eukaryota > Metazoa > Mollusca > Bivalvia > Cardiida > Cardiidae > Fragum > Fragum sueziense. The sequence goes on from OY804608.1 coordinate 8,292,095, forward strand.
TTGACCCCAGATGATCCAATTTCAAACTTGTCCAAGATTTTATCAAGACAACCATTTTGATAAATTTTCAGGTTGATTGGGCAAAAAATGTGGCCTCTAGTGTGCACACAAGATTTTTTTCTAAGATTTGACCCCGTGACCTAGTTTTTGACCCCAGATGACCCAATTTCGAACTTGTCTGAGAATTCATCAAGACAATCATTCTGAGCAAATTTCAGGTTGATTGGGCAAAAAAAATGTGGCCTCTAGAGTGCACACAAAGTTTTTCTAAGATTTGACCCCATGACCTAGTTTTTGACCCCAGATGACCCAATTTCGAACTTGTCTGAGATTTCATCAAGACAATCATTCTCAGCAAATTTCAAGTTGATTAGGCCAAAAATGTGGCCTCTAGAGTGCACACAAGGTTTTTCTAAGATTTGACCCTGTGACCTAGTTTTTGACCCCAGATGACCCAATTTCGAACTTGTCCGAGATTTCATCAAGACAATCATTCTGAGTAAATTTCAGGTTGATTGGGCAAAAAATGTGGCCTCTAGAGTGCACACAAGCCAAAGGTTGACTGACGAAGGACGACGGACACAGCGGTATCACAATACCTCACCATGAGCACTATCGTGCTCAGGTGAGCTAAAAAGGGATATCAAACTTTCAAATTATTTAGATTATAGACTTTATGTATTTCAATAAAGAATACTAATATGGAATTTAAGACTCTTTTTCTGTGCGGAGATACCTGTATCTCTATATGTCATTACTTCCTTCATACGGCATTGTTTTCCTTTACGGCATGGTTTAGTATGACCGATTTCTGATGCGGATGCAAAAACCACATCATTGTTTGGGAAAGGGTTAATAAATAGCCAAGAACTTCTACCGGGACTAGATAGATTCATGCTTGGCCTGAGAAGATGGGATGGCTAGTGTTTGCATTTTAATCCTAAGCCAAATAGCAAAATTTAAAGCTGATCTAAATTGGAATGTGTTGCAGGTTATGGTGATGAATTACAGTTACAAAGTTATGATATGTTTACATGTTATATTAACTAAAATACATTGAGGTAAAAAGGGAAAATGTTAATTATTGACCATTTTGTCCTTTTAGCACCTCAATGTTTTTGAAAACATTTTTGTCAGTGATATCAAAAGTAGGCCCTGTTTCAGAAAGTCTCACATGAAAGGCATTTTCTTTTAAAATCAATGCGTCCACTTGTGGACAAGGCACAGAATTTGAGTTTGAGTTTATTGGGGTTTTACGCCGTTTTCAACTACCAGGGTCATATCGCGGCGGCTGGAGCACCTACCCATGGATTCCTGTTGTTTCTCAAACCAGTACTACCACAACACCCTTACCGAGCCTCCAGCTGCTCGCCCACTTAGGTTAACGATTTCAAACCCATTGGTGGGTGACAAATTTGTCAGAAAGGGTATTAGCCGCGGCCGGGTATCGAACCCGGGACCTCTCGAATGAGGGTCAGATGCGCTACCAACTGCGCAAAGGCCGCGGCCGGACAAGGCACAGAAAGAATGGACAACAAAACTTTGTTTGTTGAATCTTCAAAATGCTTTAATACAATGCACAACAACAATAAATGCAACAAAGTTTGATTTACAAAATATCAGTTTATGTATACAAAATAAAACAATGCAAAGTGGTCCCTTTTGATTCTTAAAAGCAAACAATACAACATTTAACCCTTTCCCAAATAAGACATGGTTTTAACATCCCTAATAGAAAAGGTTTTGGAAAACATTGAAACAAAAGAAGAAACTGCTGATAACCAGCAGTTTGTTCCTTTTGTCCCAATATTTTCTTTGTCATATTTTACACAAATTCTATCTCTAATAACATCTATTTTGTCATTTGTGGCAGTTTTTGAAGTGGATCACTCTAATATTTTGTCGTTTGGGTAAGGGTTAAAGCAAACAATACAACATTTAAACAAAATAAGCAAAAACAAACGAATTAACAATCTGGGCCCAGTTTCATCAAAGCATTTAGGATGTATTTTGGTCTTTCCAACTTCCAACAACAAATTTTGGACAAAAAACACATCACCAATTTCTCAAGATCTAGGCACTGCCATTTGTGTTCTTAACGTTTCATGGAACATTAACCAATTGCAAAGCGACAAAAATTTAGACTGATCTGAATTCAAAGATATGTTGCAGACGACAATTTCAAGTTGAGGAAATTTGAAATCTTTTCGTCTTTCTTGGAAGAAAACATTGTGGGAGATGAAGAAATTGCTTGTCATAAGCAATTTCTTCATTTTCCACTATGTTTTCCAAAGCCTTTCTTGTAAGGGAGTCAAAAGGTGTCACAGTGCAGTAATGGATTAAATTTGTACAACAAAAATATGTCCTTAATGCTTTCATGAAACTGGCCTCTGGTCCCAAATGTTTGGAAATTGCAACTTGCGCACATGATTTCAATAAAGAAACTGTAGCTAATTCAAAATTGCAGAAGCACAATCTTTGTGTCTAAATACATGTACAATGACTTTTGGCATATAAACATAAAACAACTGAGTAAAAGATAACAAGAACTTCAAAGAGTGACATATACCAGAATATGCTAAAAGACAGACAGCCAGCGGAGTAACCACAGAGCTCCAGACAAGAGGGAAAGACTTTTAAAAATTCACTACCTCATTGAACCTTTTTCCAAACAACAAAATTTTATGGTGGTATTATTCAAAAAGCTGCTGCAGACGACGAAATGGGTGTTATTAAACATAGGGTTTGTGAAAAATATGGCACAGAAAATATTGAGGCAAAAGGAGAAACTGCTGGTTATCAGCAATTTCTTCTTTTGACTCATTGTTTTTTCAAGCCTTTTCTATTAGGGACATCAAAACCAGGTCTTGTTTGGGAAAAGGTTAAGGTCCATCAAACTCTATGTTGTGGGTACTCATTGAATTGTCTCGAGACAATTTGAATGAGTACCCACAACATAGAATTTGGAATAGAAATAACAAAGTTAGAAAGTCTTCATCCCACTTATCTTTGGCTCTGAACATGCCAAGACCCTATTAGTCCGGCAGATATTCCCCATTTTTTAGCTGAAACTTGCAGTGGAGTATAAAGTTTTTTTCTTTGCTGATTCTTGAAGTAGACAACCTACTGTTAAAGATTCCGTGGGGTAACATCGTGTCACCCTTTAGCATTTTGAAAAATTCAAGATGGCCGCCAAAATGGCGGAAATTACGTAAATAATCAATTTAAGGGTTTTAGATTCATATGAGAACTGATATATTTTAGGTAAAATATATTTAATACACTTACTGTCGCTCTAGGAATGAAAAATGATAAAGATAAGACATATATCTACCATTTCAGTTGACAATTTTGTGTAATTTACGTTACATTATGGGACAATTGTTTCATTTATTCACTTATCCACTTTTATATGGACATAACTCAGTCAAACACAACAGCGTGTGGTCTTGTTATCAATTCATTCACTTTATATTTTGTTGAGAGCCAAATATGGGTTGTATGAATGTATTTCAGTTGATAATTTTGCGTAACTTACGTTACATTATGGCATAATTGGCTTCATGTATTCACTAGAATACTACCATTTGACCATAAGTCTTTTTAACACAACGACAAAAGGTTTGTCTATCAATTTCTTTACTAGACACTTTTTCAACAGCAATTCCAAGGTTTTATACATGTATTATGTAATTTACGTTACCTTAATATTAGCATATTACCTTCTTTTATTTACTTGTCCACTATAATGTTGCCACAAATCTGCCATAAATCATTTAAACACAGCAGTGAAAAGTTTGCTTATCAATTGTTTTACTAGAAGATTATGTCAAAAGCAAAACAGCAGGTTGTATAAATGTATTATGTAGCTTACGTTACCTTAATTTCATGTACTTGAGTTTGAGTTTATTGGGGTTTTACGCCGTTTTCAACTACCAGGGTCATATCGCGGAGGCTGGAGCACCTACCCATGGATTCCTGTTGTTTCTCAAACCAGTACTACCACAACACCCTTACCGAGCCTCCAGCTGCTCGCCCACTTAGGTTAACGATTTCAAACCCATTGGTGGGTGACAATTTTGTCAGAAAGGGTATTAGCCGCGGCCGGGTATCGAACCCGGGACCTCTCGAATGAGGGTCAGACGCGCTACCAACTGCGCTAAGGCCGCGGCCCCAAATTTCATGTACTGTTACATATACTTGTTGTAGACACTGGTGCACACACATCATGCTTTATACAGAACAGAGTAGTGAACTTAGTGCACACAATCCTAAAAAGTAGGTCACAGCGATCTGGTTTTGGTACAATGATACACGACAAAGCTTTGGGTCACGGCGCATCTACACAACAAATTTGGCGTCCCTTACATTAAACAGTACATGAGCTATTGAGCGGAAGAAAATTTCTAACTAAGAGCAACCAAAGTGAAAAGTATGTGATAGCAACCTATTTTTAGTATGGGACCACATCAAAATTGGTCTCTGTAGGTCAAATTGTGTACGAGATATGGAGTTGACCAGAAACGGACGGACCCGGCAACGTTACGCCCCGCCAATTGACCAAACGTCGACTGTCAATCAAAACCATCGATAAACCCATGGATGATTAGAAAAATGCCACACATCCATTGTTTGTCTTAAATTCTTAATTGGGCGGAGCGATCTATTGATTGGTGTTTTGTCAATTAAGTCTTAGAGTTACACAGCACACCTCATCGGCATGTGCTTTGTAACATCCCAATCTATCCTTAGTACAACTGCATTTAGAAGAAAAACTAGGTCCATCTCTTCAACACTGACATTTTATCATATTGAAGAGCTAGGCCTTCAACTTCGAGGCCAATCAGTGATACTAGTATGCTACTTAAGCTGTATTGTCACGTTGCATGCAGTACTTAGTTGGTAGCATGTCAAAAGCTAGTATCATTCTCTCCAGATACAAGCATTTTAATACAGTGATAAAAGGAATCAAGCACAAAATTGGAAACACACTCTTTCACAAGATCAACTAGACGTGGGATCAAGGGATCAAGTGCTAGTACAACTGATTGTCTCCAAGCCGAGTGTGTAGCTCTAGCTCCTGGAAATACCGATATCTCGAAAATGATAAAATGGCTGTGAGGAAGTGATGGACCATGTTCTTCAACTAGATGTAGTTGTGCTATGCTAGAAAGGGATATACATTGCTTAGTAAATGCCGAGGAGGAGTGCTATGCAACAAAGAAAGCATAAAAACCTAGAAATACAAATACATAATGAAATTTATTGTTTTATATAGAACATGCTTGTAATTTTGGCCCCTTAGCAATGAACCACGAGTATTACACAAAACTTTGACGGAGAAAAATAAATATCATCTTTTAATTAGCTTGGTTTTGTTCATTGCGGTTTAACGCCATTTTCGACTGCTATAGTCATATCCCGACGATTGATGCACCTTACCATGGACTACTGTCGTTTCTCGTACCAGTACTATGACAACATTCTAACCAAACCACCAGATGCTTGCCGATATAGGTTAACGATAGCAATCCATTGGTGGGAGACATTTTGTTTTGAAAGGATACTGGTATTTGCCGCGATCGAACCCTAGACAAATGGAACAATGTAGAGAAGCACCTTACATATTATACACATCATTTAAAAAGAATGTTAATTTTGATCAGCTGTTAGGAATTAATATCTTATCTTGCTTAATTATTTAGATTCTTTAAGTCGTCAAGAAAAATGCTGGGGTATTATCGTATACTCTTTGTCAGGCGATGGGACAGCCTACGAATGTTTCTGTTCCGCTCCATATCTCCTGCACTATTTTACCTAGAGAAACCAAATTTAATATAAGACGCGCCATGACCAACAGAAGCATTATGTACCAAAACGATGTCACTGTGACCTACTATTCACTTTGAGTCTAATTTACTTAGTTCAAAGTTCCCTTCTGTTTCATATCTCATGTACTATTTGAGATACCAAATTTAATCTGCAAATGTTCAATGACTAAAAGCTATATATACCAAAATCAGGATAGAGTGACCTACTTTTTGTGCTTAACTTTGAAAAACCCTTTCCATTCCATTTCTCGTGCCGTTTGACCTAGAGACACAGAATTTTGTATATGGAAGAGTCATGACTCAGGCAAGGTTTGTCATGCACCAAAAGTAGGTAACTATGCACTTCTTTTTATGTTAGTCAAGGGATTTTTATTTGCCAATAGTAGTCATTGTGCCCTAATTGGATATGTTTAATTCACTATTCTTTTGTGTCTAGAACATGACGGGTTTGTGAATCAGAGACTACAGGTGTGTCTTGTTTAAATTACTGTAAACTTTATTTTAGCCCACTATAACCAGCTGCTGGGGGTATTCTGTTTCATTTACGATAATTATTTTTTATAAATATGTAACAGTTCACGAAATAAAGGTGACGTAAATTACATGATTCATTTATACAACTGTTGTTTTGCTCTTACCAAAAACCTCAAGTAAAAAAGTTGGTAGTCAAAATATTTACTATTGCTTTTCACGACTTATGACTAAATATTAGTAGAAAAATGAATAAATGAAGCTAATATGCTAATATCAAGGTAACGTAAACTACATAATACATTTATACAACCTGCTGTTTTGCTATTACAAAAAGCTTTAAAGGAAATTAATTGATAACCAGACCATACACTGTTGTGTCTAAATGATGTATGGTCAAATAATAGAAGATAAATGAATGAATAAAGCTAATATGCTAATATCAAGGTAACGTAAACTACATAATACATTTATACAGCTCTTATTTTGCTCTCACCAAAAGATTCAAGTGACTGAATTGATAACAAAACCACTTATTGTTGTGTTTAAATGACTTATGTCCAAATAATAGGGCATATGTGAATAAATGAAGCAATTTTCCAATAATGCAACGTAAATTTCACAAAAATATCAACTGAAATGGTAGAAATATGTCTTATCTTTATTGTTTTTCATTCCCAGAGAAACAGTAAGTGTATTAAAGATATTTTACCTAAAATTTATCAGTTTTCATATGAATTTAAAATCCTTATATTGACTATTTAAATGATTTCCGCCATCTTGGCGGCCATCTTGAATTTCTCAAAATGCTAAAGGGTGACACGATGGCTCCCGTCGGAATCTTTAACAGTAGGATGTCTACTCCAGGAATCAGCAAAGAAAAAAACTTTATACTCCACTGCAAGGTATAAGTGGATATCTGCCGGACTATATAAAATTGCACTGTAGTCAAATGTTAGTTACAAAAATATGTTCTTAAACTGTATAGGAACTTTGAATTTATTCAAATGAGTACCCACAGTGAGTTATGAATACAAACAAGTCACCAAAGTCGAAATATAATGGTGTCATACAGGGTAATGGCATTTCAAAATGCAATTTTTTCAATCATTGTTTGTCAAAACCTATATTTTGGGCATGCATTGGAACTGTCTGATTGAGACATTTTTATGAGAAACAAGAAACCAATTTGTATGAATGGAACAGTAACAGAAATTCATGCTAAGTTCTATCAATAATACATTACCAGACAGTACCAAATTTGCTAGCAAACCAACCAAATCTTGGGCATCATTTAACCCATTACCACACAGGCACAAGATAGATGCTTTGGAAAACATTGTGAAAAATGAAGAAATTGCTTGTGACAAGCAATTGACCAAACGCCAATCGACAGATCGCTCCGCCCAACATAGAATTTAAGAAAAACAATGGGTATGTGATTGTTAATAGGGAACGATTTTATACAGTTCATCATGACGTTAATTCGGACAAACAAAATAGTAATTCCGTAGGTGTTGTTATAAAATCTCGTAACTACGGCTTGATTTAACCTGCAGTTACGAGATTTTATATTAACACCGACGGTTTATCAAAACATAACGGTAAACCTAGTCTATTGTTAGCACAAAATTCTTTGCCATTGGCATGTCGATTGTTTTGATAGTCAGTCGATAAAACGATACAATAACACGTGCAACGAAGAACAATTGGGGCATGACATTTTTCTGACCGTCCATTGGCTAATTGATGATTTTCATTGACAGTCGGCGTTTGGTCAATTACTTCATTTCCTACAATGTTTTCTACACAGAAAGACAACAAAAATTTAAATTTCATTCATTTGAAAATGTCGTCTGCAATATCTTTGAATTTGGACAAGCCTAAAATTTTGTCATTTGGTAATGGGATAATCTGATCAATCTTAGACTATATAGCCAAATCCTTTACCAAACATCTTAGACTGGCCCTAATTTTAAATGTTGCTGCAGATGGCAATTTCAAATGACTGAAATTCTACATTTATTAATCTTTCTGGGTAGAAAATATCATGGGAAATGAAGAAATTGCTTGTTTTAATTTTTTCATTTTTCACAATGTTTTCCAAAACCATTGGTAGATTCTAATGGGTTAAAATCAGTCAAGCAACAAAAATGGAATGTTTCTTGACAAAAAATATTTTGCGATTAGAGCACTATTTGGTTCATTCACACTTTGTAATGTGATTTTAGAGAAAAACGAACAAAGAAAACAGCAACAAAATTTGATGAGAAATGTCAGATAAAATTACAGCTCATCAGACTGTTTGAGTATCTTAACCCTTTTCCCCAACTCATCGCTGGCTTTGACATCTACAAATGGAAATAGACCAAGAGACAGGGAATTTACCCTGTCCAAAACACTATTTGGTTTTGACAGCCTTTCCAATGTAAAATTTGGAAAGCATATACATTGTACAGCAAAAGGAGGAAATGCTAATCCTCAGCATTTTCTCCCTTTTCCCCAATATTTCTTACACAGTACAGCTCTTGTGTTTTATGCCTATTTCTATGCATCCCCCCTCCATTTGATTGATGGTGAAAAATCGCAAGTGCTGCATTGATGCAAGTTTTTCCATTCAAACTCACGCAATCACTGCTATTTTCCACCCCGACTTATCACTTGTCTTCATTAGCCTTCCTGTACCACTGCAAAAGATGGTGATAATCGCTAATAGCGTGTTTTGCGCAGAATATCGCAGGGTCGTGGTGGGCGATCACCACGATTTTCCACTTGAAAATTTATTTCTATGGGGAAAGTTTTTGGCAAACACATGTGAGCTGTACTGTATTATTACATAAGATTTTTCTGAGGACATCTGGAACAGAGTTATTCAATATCATTAGCCCATTACCACATAGTGACTCTTTTTGACTCCTAAAAATTAAATGGCTTTGGAAAACAATGTGGATAATGAAGAAATTGCTTGTGACAAGCAATTTCTTCATTTCCCGCAATGTTTTCCACCCAAAAAGACCTGAAAATCTATTTTTCCATTCACTTGAAATTGTCATATCGAGGGGTTAGTGCAAAACTATTGTAACTACCTTTTGTAAAATTTTACAGGAGAGGGAAAAAACTTAATAACTTTTTTAAAATTTAACGTAATTACTCAAAATTTCTACATGAAGTGTATTGGAACATAAGAATTTCAATCAATTTATTTATTTCAACAAAACTTATGAAAATTTTCTTTTGTTGAACATTTTTGACTTACAATAGTTTTGCACCAAAATTCATCAATTGTATGCACAAAATGTTGGTGCAAAACTATTGTGACATTTGATTTTAGCTATTTGCTGTAAATACATAAATGCAAAACTAATGAAATATGACTATATTTAGCACCTTATTATGTGAGGCATAAAAAGATGAAGAAAATATTGTTGTCTGTATGTCTGTTCATCTATCTGTCTGTCTGTGGACTAAATCATAAAAACTTAACAAAATGCTATCTCTTTGCAAATCTTTGAAAGTACTTAAGTTATAAAACTCTAATTTATATACAGGCAGTTTTTATGCTCTCTGAAAAAAAATCGAGGGAGCTTATAGTCACTACGCTGTCTGTCCGTGCTGTCTGTCCGTCTGTTCATGCATACTTCAGTCCATTTGTCCATCATTCTGCAACTAGATCTCAGCAATCCTTTGACCAAATTTGATGAAATGTCATATATGAACTACCTGGAATATTTCCAAGAAAGCCTTTAATTCAATTTCTCAATTAAGACTGCCGCATGCAAAAGGGGCCTTTATGTAGAAATTAATTTTTCTCTAATTACCAGTACTTTCATCTAGAGTGATCTGTAGTCAATGAAAATTTGTACTTAAGTGACAAATAAAATGTTTTAGACCATACATTGTTTTAATCTATGAACAAAACACTTTTCATGGTAAAAAGGGGGCTCAATGTATTAAAGTTTTGCATCTATTTCTGTCAGTCTGTCTGAAGCAAATTCTCCACAACCCTTAGACCAAATTGGATGAAACTTCAATATAAAATTCCTGGATACTGACAAGAACCCCTTCTCTCTGATTCTCAATTTGAATGTAGAATGTAGTTTTTATCCTATTTCTTTAAATCTAATAATTAGGATTTAATAAATTTCTATACTTGAGTATAGCTCACGATAAATGACCTGGCAGAGCATCTCTAGCTAATAGCCAGGTCATTTATTGTCAGCTATAATGCACCAGACTATATACACCACACACTATAATATACATAGTAAAAAAAGTTTAGCAACAAAATGTAAATATCTTAAGGGGGAATGCTCCAGTTTTTCGGAACACTCGGACTTTACTGTAGTAATTTAAATGTTTCGTACCAATATGTTTCGCTACCAGATTTTCAATAATATAACACATCATTACAATTTACCATTTTCGACGGTAAAAGTGTATTTATTATGCGAAACTGATTTTCTCAAGATGGAAATCGAATATTAAGAGCAAGACAGTCGTAAGTGTGTATGCAGTTACCACTGTTTTGCGTCATTTTATTCATGTGTAGCTGATAAAAATTGCCATAACTCACTAATAAGTGCGCTGACCTATACATTTTCTTTTTGAATTATTACCAGGACATGTTGCTTAATACAATGAGAGAGTTTTATCAAATTCTATTATGTAGAACTTGAAATATTTCCAAAAATATGCAAATTTTGACATAAAACACTCCAGCTTCGTTGATCTAACCGAACACGTGAGCATGCTGTTTTATACATGTACGCATTTATAATAGCACATATTTTGGGTTTTCTGTTCGTAATAAATGTAAGACGTTACTTTAAATCCGTTTTCGGGACTAAACGATGAATATACAGCTTTTTATAAGCATTTTAATGACCTTGGACAGGTGCAAGAAATTGTGTATTTTTTCGGTGTAGGGTTATGTGATACGAATGCCAATAAAATTCAAACAAGATCGCTGACCACCCATTTTTATTTTATTTTGCAATTGGTAATAACATGTAATTTCAACATGCAAAATATGAATAAATTCTATTATTGGGGAAAAATTTAGGAAACTGGAGCATTCCCCCTTAAGTAACCAAACTATTTTTGTTTTAAAATCAAATCAAACGTTTACACAATAAATTATAGCTAGAGAATACAAACAGATGAATTTTATACCGCCATCGTGTATGTCTCGCACTCCAGGTGTGCATTTACGGTTTTCATGTCTGCGATGGTATTCATGCGTATGGAGTATAATTATAGAAAACATTTAGGTGTGAACATTATTGTCTTTGCCCAGTATAGAAAAAAGCCACTGAAAAGAGTTTTCTGCAACGCTGTGGGACTACGCTATGGGCTTACGTTAGAAGGACATTATATCGCTAATGTGTTCCTACGTGGCGGAATCGGCAGTAAAGATGTCTTTTTGAATTTTGTGTACCTCTTAGCATAAGTAACCGTTTGAGGATGCCATGTAAGCCAATTTTTGTATTTTGAGATAGTCCCGGTCAAGGACGCCGAAGGTAAACACCACGAGACGATGACCGTCACAATTTCGTAACGTCACGACGATGATGTTCCATATTAGCACAAAAAGTGGCTTCCACAAGAATTTCAACATAGAGTATCCACACTTACCATCTGTAATCGTCTCCACAGAGGAAGGGTTACTAGATGTTGACCATACGTTTTAATTTCCTTGACGCTACACCATGAACACACCAGACTTGTCTGGCATAGAGTCCTAAATGCTTTAAGCGTAAACAAGTTAATGTTCTCCCATAATCATCCCTTTCTTTCTGATTTGTCACCCATAGAGCACATACGGTGCATTTAAGGAAGACATGCACATGATCGCAATGACGCGAATGACGTTCAATCATTTGATAAAATAGTGAATGTTGATACTGTGTACAAACAATTTAAGTGGATAAGAAATTGGTTCACTGCTGTTCTTGCTCGAAAATGACCTCATAATCAAAACCGAATTATGTTGTGACTTTTTGTTTTGACCCCTCACCTACGTCAAGACAATGTCTCTGACACAATAATTAACTTTACCACAAAGCGGTTGTGAAATAAATATCACAGAAAATACATGTTTTCAATTAACAAAGTCAGTGTTGCTAAACTTTTTTTTACATGGTATATGTGTACAAAAAAATGTGTCATGGGAATGGGGATTTAAAATGTATGATAGTTTATTCTGATTTCACAGGTCAGGTGAATTTTTTTGTGACAAACATTTATTCTGGGAGCATAAACTGCCTATATCTGCTTTTGTTATTTGTGTGCATCTTTTGATTCAAAGTCAAGGATATATTTCATTAAATTCAAGGTCATTTTCAAGTGAAAAAATATGAATGGAAAGTTTAATTGTCCCGGCATGCTTTCACATCTAAGGCTCATATTAGATCTCATATTTCAGAAATAGATACAAAAAATTCTTTCAAATTCAATAAATTTTTATGCCTGCATATAATTATCTAAAGAGTTTGGTTATATTGTTTTGTTTTTATCCATCTGTCGTGCAGTCAGTCAAATTGCAAAACACATGAAAACATAAGATTGTCATATTCTCCAAAAGTATGTAACATGCAAAGTTCTAACATGGCATGTTCCCTGGTTCTTCTTTTTTCTTTATCAAAAACCAACATGATATGACATTTCTGAATATTATCCTGTATACACCCTTATCAACACTTAACCTACAACTTAATTAAAGAACTTCCCAGAAAATACTTACATTTTCCACTAAATTTAATTTGATCTTTTGAATGCAGACTAGGGCTGAAACGAGTACATGAGTGCTACTACATGGGTGCAGATTTATTACCCATTACCCGATGGTTAATTTTGACTTTTGTATTTATCATAGAAAAAACAAAGTTAAAAACGGTAATTGTGTCAATGTTAAGGGCAAATAACTCAGTAAGTTTTTGTCCAATTATACTGGAATTCAGATTCATTCAAGATCTAGTATTCTTCAACATTGTGTCCTAGTTTTGTCTTGAATGGTCAATATAATTGGTTGATGGAGTGAAAAGAAAGTCACAAATGGCAACTTTGTCAAATTCAAGGGCAGATTACTCAGCAATTTCTTGTTCTATTATGCTGAATATCGAACTAATCCAGGATCATATGGTAATCAATACCATGTCCAATTTTCATCTTGATGGGTTATTATTTATAACGATTAGAGTGAAAATAAAGTCGAAAACAGCAAATTTGTCCAATTCAAGGGCACATAACTCCAGACTTCCTAGTTGCATTGAGCTGAAAATCAATTTTATCTGATATCTTATAGTCACCAACATTATAAAGAAGTTTTGTTTTGTTTGGTCTACAATTGTAGATATTAGAGTGTAAACAAAGTCAAAAACAGTCAAATATGGCCATTTGTCAAATTCAAGGGCACATAACTCATGACTTCTTGTTTTGATCAAAATGAAAATCAACTCCATCCATGATTTTATAGTCACCAACATTGTGTACAAGTTGTGTCTTGATTGGTTAATAATTGTAGAAACAAGAGTGTAAATAAAGTAAAAAACAGTCAAAAGCGGCCATTTCTCAAAGTAAAGGGCACATAACTCATGACTTCTTGTTTCGATCAGACTGAAAATCAAACACATTCCAGATCTTATGGTCCCCAACATTATATCCAAGTTTTGTCTCGATTGGTCAATAATTGTAGATGCTGGAGTGGAAGTAAAGTTGAAAAACAGTTGAGTTACAATAGTTTTGCACTAACAAATTTCTTTCAATTGAGATACAATATTTTTAAAATTCTAAATATCTTTTTAATTATACAGAATTGAAACCCGATATTAGAACATATGATGTATTCCTTCTTTAAGATTCAGAAAATGCAAAAAAGTGAATTTCTCAAAAATAGGTAGTTACAATAGTTTTGTACTGGGCCCTCGATATGCTGGATCATTCAATTTGAAGCACCCTAAAATTTTGTCATTTGGTAATGGGTTAAATGACACTTGTACAACACCGACTTCAAACCTACTCTTTCTTCACTCTCATAGACTCCCATAGAAACTTCAAAATAAAACACAGCAAATCCTTGTCATTCAATTTTATCCCGTTCCCAAACGGCAAAATTTTAGCGTAATCCACTTCAAAAATTGCCACAAATGACAAAATGGATGTTATTAAAGATAGGATTTATGTAACATATGGAACAGAAAATATTGAGACAAAAGGAGAAACTGCTGGTTATCAGCAGTTTCTTCTTTTGTTTCAATGTTTTCCAAAGCCTTTTCTAGTAGGGACGTCAAAACCAGGTCTTGTATGGGAAAGGGTTATGAAAAGGTTTTACAATTTGTGAATTTTTCATTCCACCATCCTACCCTCTAAATTTGCAACAGTAATTATTCAATATTGTTAGACGGCACTTGTACAGCACCAACTTCAAACCGACTCTTTTTCTTTTCTCCCGTTGACATAGACTGTGACCTCTCTCTGATTTCTGTCGTCATGTTCTCGCTGTCAGAAAACTCATTTTCTGACACTGTTCTCTTCAGTGTTGGCGTCCATGTACGCGTTCGTGTGCTGTGTTTGAAACGATTCATCCTTGAAGGGATGGCAACCATAGAGCTTGGTTGAATTACATATCTGAAGAAACAAGTAGATTAAAACATTATTTTAAAACATTGTCCTACTGACTTTAAATCTTTTTCAAACAAATTGCTAATTTCAAGAGACATTTCAATATCTTAATCTCCAGATTTTGCAACAATAATTGAGAGAGAGTAGAAAACAGGCAGTATAGGCTAAGAACAGACAGCATATCAAACTTGAACAGTCCAAATTTTTGCCGTCTAGGAAAGTGTTAAGTTAATATCACTTAGAGGACAAATGGATCAAATAAATGTAGTACTTCATGGGTATAATTACAAGGTATTAAGGTAATGCAAAATACAACTTTGACAGCACTGCTTTTCCATTAAACCTTGTTTTGTGCAATTAATCCATCACAAGTTCAGAGGGCAAAATTTTATACCTGTCCAAATTGAAAGATGTTGCAGACGACAACTTCAAGAGAATGGAATCTTGTATTTTTTGGTCTTTCCAATTAGAAAACATTGTGGAAAATGAAGCAATTGCTTGTTACAAGCAATTCCTTTATTTTCCACATGTTTCCCTGAGTCTTTACATTGTTTTGGTGTCAAAAGGCGTCCTTACATGGGAATGGATGAAAATAAATCAGAAAACACCATTATCTGATTTTGACACTATCAAGGATATTTCTTGACAGGTTATTAAATATATACTTACACAAGATCACCAATCCTAAGTTTTCGTTTTGGTGAGGGGTTGAGTATAACATAACAAATATCATTCTTCTTGTATTCATAGTCACCTGGAAATGTATCAAGACAAGATGTGTATTGGTGAAACACAAAAGCCCCCGAAATGGCCATTTTTGTAAAATGTTAAGTTTTCATAGAGTAAAGGGTTGATAAGGGTAAAGTGATGACCTTGAGGAAGGTCAAATTGCATGGAACAGATAGATATCATTGAAAGGAAGTTGCATACCAAATTTGAGCTTTGTATGTCAAATACTTTTGGAGAAAAGGCAAATGTTAAGTTTTCGGACAGACAGACGGACAGACAGACAGACGGACAGATGGACAGACAGACAGACAGACATGAGTAAAACAATATGCCCCCGATCTCTTGATACGGGGGCATAAAAAAATAATTGATAGATGCATTTGATCAAAGTAGTTTTTGATCTGTCAAAGATGGATCATTGAAATAAGCTCTTAATCAGCGTCATACAAATGCGGAAGGGATTGGTCAATGAAAAGGGGTAAAAATTCATATTTATGTTAATAAGGAATAATTCAGTGATCCAAACACAAAATTAATGGTCTAGTGCACAATACAAAAAATCAACTTAAGAAAGTTTTAACTGACAGTATTCCATCAATCGTTATCACTGGTGGTGAACTCGGCAAAAGCGTGGGACGTTTTTTTGCGATCATAGTATTCCGACGGTGTTGTTATAAAATATCATAACTATGGCTTCGATAAAGCCGTAGTTACGAGATTTTATAACAACACAAACAGTTTGTCAATACATATCTGTAAACCCGGTCTATTTTTAGAACAAATTCATTGTTATTAGAAAAACTATCCAAGCAGATCTTTGAACTCATATTTAAACGCAAAATATCTATACCTCGTTGTAGCGAAAAACGTCCCTCGCTTTGGCTGAGTTCACCACCAGTGATTATCTACAAAACACTTTGTGGAACTTTGGACATCATCAGCAGCAATTGAAATTGGTGAGGGTATCCCTCATATCTCTTTCCAATGCCATGGATGATGCCCTGAGATTTTGTATCCAAAGATGAGTTGTAATCATTTGTGACCCATCATGCTAAAAGGGACCTTATCGGGTGTGTGAAAAATATTGACCCTAGTCAGTCTGCGCAGTCAGCGCAGACTGACTAGGGCCTACACTTTTCACTTGTATGTGCCTTTATATATCTGGAATGTTTTCCCTATCTTGCTTTACGTTCATTTTTCGAATACATATATTTGGTTGACCTGTATTGAGTCTAACAAGTTTGTCAAAATTTGGATTTTTGGAGTTTGGATAAGGTCCTTTTAGTGTGACGGGTCACATTTATCATATTGAATCTATAGGAGTTGATGAGACAAACGTTTGCTGACAGGAACTGAGAAAGACATACCGAATACCAGGGCACGAAATTACTTATCAAGCATGTACAATACTTACAGTAATCATTGACAGATAAATCCAGACTTTTCATCCTGTTTCGTATCAGGTCTGAGATATCTGTCTGTTCAGGGTTAGATCTCCAATCTTTCCCAATGTTCAAATTCAAAGGTTCTGCAGACAACAATTTCAAAAGAATGAAACTTTACATCTGTTGGATTTATGGGTAGAAAAAATTGTGGGAAATGAAGAAATTGCTTGCCACAAGCAACTTTTGCATTTCCCACAATTATTTCTCCTTTTTTTCTTAAGGAAAGTCCAAAAGCATCATTATGTGGGAATGGTTGTAGTGTGTACAATACTTACAATAATCATTGACGGATAAATCCAGACTTTTCATTCTATTTCGTATCAAATCTGAGATATCTGTCTGTTCGGGGTTAGATCTCCAATCTTTCTGCATGTTGAGGGAACTTGAAACCTTCTTGGGCTTTTTCTCATGTCCCATGTGTCTTTTGTGTGGCTTAGAATTGTTGTTCTGCAGTAGAAATACAATACAATATGTATTTAAAATGTATAAAACGACATGAGTAAATAAATCATGCATGATGCAATTAAATGACCAAAATACCCAATAGAGATCTCATTTGAATGTTTTTGCATTTTTTCTGCTTGTTGAGGGAACTAAAAAACCTTCCAAGGCTTTTTGTCATGTCCTATGTCCTATTACTTGAACAAAAAGACAATATGCAATTTTTCTACACATCAACCCTTTCCCAAACAACAAACTTATGGACTTTTCCCCTTAGAAAGCGGCTGCAGACATCAAAATTGATGTTGATAAAGGCAGCATCTGTGTAAAATATAGCACAAAAAATATTGAGACAAAAGGAGAAATTGCTGATTATCAGCAATTTCTTCTTTAGTCTCAATGTTTTCCCAAGCCTTTTCTACTAGGGACGTCAAAACCAGGTCATGTTTGGGAAAGGAATAATTAAGGGAACTAGAAACCTTCTTGGGCTTTTTGTCATGTCCCATGTGCCTTTTGTGTGGCTTAGAGTTGTTGTTCTACAATAGAACAACATGAGTAAATAAATCAACTATGATTCAATTGAATGAAGATTAATCCTAATGCCATGATCCAAATGCCGATCAGATCACTGATCAAGCAAGATTGGTACCAGGAATTTTCAGGATGATATATCTTCATCTGCTTTAACCCTTTCCCAAACAAGACCTGCTTTTGACGTCCCTAATAGAAAAGGTTTGGGAAAATATTGAAACAAAAGAAGAAACTGCTGATGACCAGCAGTTTCTCCTTTTGTCTCAATATTTCCTATGCCATATTTTACACAAATGCTGTCTTACATACCTTCCATTTTGTCATTTTTGGCATTTTTTGAAGTGGATCACCCCAAAATTTTGTCATTTGGGAAAGGGTTCATAAGAGTTTGAAAGCAAGTCATCTGGTTTGATCAGGGAGTTTAGGAGATTGACTTGATCAAATTGATTTGATCAGCAGTAGCAGCACATCATAATTGTCCCCTTTCAATTATCGTTTTAGTCTGTACCTATGAGCCATTTATGGTGGCAAACAATGGGTTTATGGGAAATTAACATTGTATACACACAGACACGGTTCCAATTTGTTACTAAAATAGCAACACATCAGCCGTTTCTTTATGACAGATAGAGGCTCTGACCCAATTCCGAGCAAAGCATCCCACATACAATGGCAACGAATGGAGATTGGCCATAATTGTCATCAAAGGACGACTTCCGGTGGCTGTTGTGTGTGTGTTGGGGGGGGGGGGGGGGGTCTTAGTGGAAATAAGCTTATTGTATGTTTTTACAGACAATGTTAAGTCCTCTAATTAATTGAACAAGAGCTTCACAGAGCGGCGCATATACACCCGAGAGGGGCTAGTCAGTAAAATTAGGCATTTTTTCAATTCAAGGGCAGATAATTCAAACATGAAAAGTTATCAAAACTTTGTTTGCACAACAAGACACCATAGAGATTCATTGTAGCTAGTTTGATTAAATTCTGGTTGAAACTGTAGGAGTTGCGCACAGGAGAAAATGGGCATTTTTTGAGAAAATAGGCATTTTTCCTTAAATTCAAGGGCAGATAATTCAAGAACGAAAACAGTTATCTAAATTCTGTAAGCAGTGTGCACAACTAGACACCATGGAGATTCATTGTGGCAAGTTTGATCAATTTCTGATCAAAACTGTAGGAGGAGTTGCGCACACAAGAAAATGGGCATTTTTTTAATTCAAGGGCAGATAATTCAAGAACGAAAAGAGTTAATTGAATTCCGTAAGCGGCATGCACAACTAGACATCATGGAGATTCATTGTGGCAAGTTTGATTGAATTCCGATCAAAACTGTAGGAGGAGTTGCGCACACAAGAAATTGCACAAGAAAATGGGCATTTTTTTAATTCAAGGGCAGATAATTCAAGAACGAAAAGAGTTAATTGAATTCCGTAAGCGGCATGCAAAACTAGACACCATGGAGATTCATTGTGGCAAGTTTGATTGAATTCCGATCAAAACTGTAGGAGGAGTTGCGCACACAAGAAATTGCTAACGGACGGACGGATGGACAGACGGACGGACAGACAGACGAGCGGGGCCATAACATAATACGACCCTTCAGGCTTATAAAAATGAAGTAAAATGTTGTTCCAAAAAATGGTCGAGCTGTTGTAACATCATTTTTAAACAAGATGTGTTTGTGAAACATGTATGCCATCAAAATGGCCAATGTTAAGTTCTCGGACAGACACACAGACAGACATGAGTAAAACAATATGCCACTGATCTTAAGATATGGGGGGCATAAAATTTAAACTACTAAACATACTGTAGGCGAGACAGTGGTTGGACTGTTTGGTTTTGACACTGTCTGTACATCGGTCCTGTATAAGGCTATAGGTATTTATTATTTGTTTAACTATAAATCATAAATGTGTGTCCTAAATGTTTACTTAACTTTAATTCATCCTTTCCTAAAGAAGACCTTGTTTTGATGTCCCTCATTAGAAAATCTTAGGAAAACATTGAGCCAAAAGAAGAAAATGATGAAGATCAGCATTTTCTACTTTAGCCTCAATATTTTTTAAGCTATATTGTGCACAATTCAAATCTTTTTCAACATCCATTTTGTCGTTTGCAGCAAAATTTATTTTGAATTGGACCATCCTTAAATCTTGTCGTATGGGAAAGGGCTAAGACTTACTGTAGGTGAGACAGTGGTAGGACTGTTTGGTTTTGACACTGTCTGTACATCGGTCCTGTATAAGGCTATGGGTATTTCTCCCGTTGTAGAACACAGCGCATGGTACAGCTCACCATATGTTCTGTATCGAACTAGCGTCTGTCTTTTGATGCGAATCTGTGTGGGATAGAAATTGATTATACTTTGTATTACACTTGTTGAATTTATAAGACAGAATAAAATGAGATCTCATGCATTCAAGTTATGCTTTCAAATGTATATTTACACAAAATGGGAATAAATTGATTTTCACATTAA